>JABUQX010126379.1:0-19620 GCA_015478945.1 Trachelipus rathkii | reverse complement strand
GTTGTATTACTTCGTTCAGTTGGTTGGGTGTTTAACCGTTTTCGCATTTATCGTGAAACACTTTCGCGTTTTCGTGCCGCTTCATATATATATGAGAAAATGTGAAACTTTCTGACAATTAAAAAACAAAATATCGTTGATATAGGAAAAAAGGTCGTTGGTCGTTGGTCGTTGTTCAAAAGTGGTCGTTGCACAAGCATGCAACGAAATATATATATATATATATATATATATATATATATATATATATATATATATATATATATATATATATATATATATATATATATATATATAATATATACTATATCATATATATATATATATAAGCTCGTACCTAAGGGCATTGCCCAATTCTAGAAGAAGAGTTCACTAAAAAGTTGCTTCCTATGATACGAAAAAGGGATCGAACCACTGACCTTCACTAAGCGAAACGATCACTCAAACTCAGAGCTTAAAACGCTGTGTCCTGACGCCGCGCAAACGTCTTTTGTTTTCATCTATACAAGTGCTTCAAACGCTCTCATTGACTTATTCAACTGGATTTTGAGCAGGGTTTTAATGATCTCTTACACTAGTGTTAATTTTAACTTTTTTTAATTTTTAATTTTATTTTTTTAAATTTTTTTAATTTAATTTTTTAATTTATTTTTTTAATTTAAATTTATATTTTTAAATTTTTAATCGTTTTTTTTTTTTAATTGTTAATTTTGATTTTGATTTTTAATTTAATTTATTTTTTTAATTTAATTTAATTTTAATTTTATTTTAATTTATTATTTACTTAATTTAAATTTAATTTTTTTAAAAATTTTAATTAATTTTTAATTGTTAATTTTGATTTTGATTTTTAATTTAATTTATTTTTTCAATTTAATTTAATTTAAATTTTATTATTTTATCATTTACTTAAATTAATTTTAAATTTTAATTGTTAATTTTGATTTATATTTTTAATTTAATTTTAATATGTTAATTTTAAAATTATTGTTATATTCCATTTGGAATTTTGATTATTATCACGTTTTAACGTGATTTTAATGATCTAATTAAAATATAATTTAATAAGTTAAATAATTAATTTACTAAAATTAATTGAAAATAGGCAAACATGTTTAAATTTATTAATATAGCAATATAAACTTTAAAACATGCCTTTTACATGCTACTAATTAAGATCTATATATCTTAACACAAGGGGCACAAAATATGTGTAGAAATCGGAAAATTCAGAGGTTTAATCGTTGTGGTTCTTCCTTCTTTTACAGCCACCTCTGTTCTGTGGATTTATTTTCTATCACCTCTCTCCTTTTCTTACTTCACCTTCAGGGTTTCGGTGGTTTTATCTCCTGCATCTACATTATTTTAATTCATATGTATGGTGGCAAAAGTTTTAAAAAATATATATTTTTTTAATGCAATATTTATAAGAAATATTATATGAAATAAGGGTGGAAACCTCCAGACCCCTTGAAATATGGGAGTGAATCTTAGACCCTTTCAAATAAGGTCGTAAACCCTAGGCCCTTTCAAAAAAGGGCGTAAAGTTAAGACCCTTTGCAATATGATCGTAAATCCCAGTCATTTTTAGTAAAAGCCCTTTAAATAACGGACGTGAACTCGAGACACTTTGAAATAAGGTCCTAAATCCCAGGTTCTTTGAAATATGAGCATGAACCCAAAACCCTTTGAAATTGCGTCTTAAATCCCAGCCCCTTTGAATAAAAAGCGTGAACCCCCAAACCCTTTGAAATAAGGTGGTGAACCCAATACCCTGCGATCATTTAAGGACAATTCAACTATAAATGTTCTTTTACATTTTCCGAATCTTTCATTACCATTAAACAAAATATATTACCTTTTAAAGGAGTCATTGTTAATATAAAATCAAATATTTGCTTCATTGTTCATTTTATTTACATACTAAAATGTACATTTATTTGTACTAAAATGCACATTTATAAGTATCTGTAAATACTGTACTAGTGTGTGTCATTTACGATTCAGGATTACGGTTTAGGATTTTCGATCATAAAGATTTCATATCCATTAGCGGTAAAAACCCAGATATAATATTCAATGTTTCGGTTCCGACTTCGGAACAAGGAGCTTGTTCCGAAGTCGGAACTGAAACATTAAATCCCGTTAGTAGTAGCTCCAGTTTGCCCTTGCTACTACTCCCGTTAAAGTATTAAAATAATAAAAATGGAAACTATTTTTAAAAAACCTATTATTTTGAATAGTGATTTTAGTTTGAAAAGAATGATATTTATTTTTTTTTTTATTGGTTAAACACTCCTAGACACAACATATCTTTATGTAGCATCTAAAAATATAACATTATCTCTCCAGGCAGCCGTCTACATTGATCCTAAAATTTTTTCATTTTCTGACTTCTTTAATTCTGCATGTGCAACGCTTTTTTGCTTACATACTTTGGTGAATGAATCCTGTTTTTGACTAGGAGGATGCTTCGATTAATGACTGTTGAAAAGATGTAAAGCGCCATAATTAACTACTGAGGGAAAATGAGCAAAGTTTCATTCCATCTTCCAATTAAACCTTAATGTTTCTTACTTCACCAATCCGTGGATTCGATTAAGGCTACCTGCTTTCTCGTGCTATTTCAGAATAGAAGTATTTAACTGCTTGTTAGCTAATGGAAAAACTCAAATCACTTAACTACACCTACACTCCTATTGCTAATTTTCGATTCAATCTACGGAATTATCGTGTATGCAAGGGAGAATAATTTTCACAGGCAAGAAGGCATAAACTGTGAGTTCTTTCACCAACAAGGAAGTTGGCGCTGACCTCCAACTTGCGAAACTACCTAACTGATACAAAATTTCTAGAGAATCCCTTAAGGCCTATATAAACTTTACTCTACTAAGTTTCTGTAAATTCTAACCTTTGCCTAAATCTTATCACTTTCTGATTACGGTAATCAGATTAGCTAATATACTCACCTTCGGCTTTCAACAATTCGATGTCATTCTAATATTCCAACTCTAGAATAGATTCCCGGACACCCTTCTTCCTTCAACTCCTGTTCTGCCTCTCAGCGTTGTCCCAATGGACTTGCCACTGTGATTACACAAAATTCAGGTGCTATTTGATTGATTCTTGGAGATCTATTGGAACGTTATGAAGGCTTAGTCAGTTCGGCCCGACAAAATTATAGACATCTCCTCTAGTTGTTGAAGCTGAGGTAAATGTCGTTAGCTTGCCATAGTTGGCGTCCTTGTTCCTTAAGTTACTGTCTTTGCTTACTCTTCTATATTGCCTTACAAATATACTAACATCTTATCCTAAACTAAAGTAGCTGGAAAGTGGGCATAAGTTTCATGTCGAGTGATCCCATAAGATTAAGCGTAGTACCGCTTACTGAGTATCCTTCTTAAACATATCAAATCCGAATATGATAAGCACCCTCTGAACATTATCTCCGTTACTGAAGGTCTTTTGTTTAAAAATTCTTATTCCACTCAACTCTTAATCTTTCCTGAGAATCATTTTATGGTACAATCTCAAATTCATCTTTCTTTTAGGTAAGTACAATATTCATTCCATGTAATTGCCGTTGTCACAGTTCGATTATGGTTCAGATGCTAAAATGGGAATAACATATTCAACTATAATATCATAGTGATTTGAATTCGGTCTTCTATTAGCCCTTACGGGACTAAGGGGGAGTCAATATGTGTCTGGTAGAACGCGCTTGAACAATCGTCATTTAAGTACTTTATGACGGGCATGATATTTATAACATGCGTAACGCCTTAACTCTCATGGACTTACTTATACCTGTGGAATTATTCTACCTTCTCTTGCTCACTTTTGGTCTAGTTCTCCTCGTCTAAGAAACAGAATCTCCATAGTGGGCGGACACTATAAGATTAGATTATGGTTAAAGCGACACGTCGTCTTCTTGATTTACCATGCCTGTATATCTTGTTCGGTAGTATTGCGCTGTTTAATCGGTGCTCAATCTTGTAATCTACAGAAGCTTTATTTAAATATTCAAAATTAATGTCAAATATCTGGGAATCTCTCTATTCATCTAACTCTATTTCTATCTCTTATGCCGATAACTCAACTCCTCCACTCATTTCACTTCTTCCTTAGATAACATAGCATCCACTCTTTCGCTTCAAGAAGTGGTGCTTCTCGCGTAACTTACAACTTTCCTGTTCTTATTACTTGACTGATCTGTGGATGGGTAATTCCAGGTGGTGAGTGCACCTCAATCGTTGGTAATTGAGGTCTTGAAGGTTAATGTGAATCTGTCAACTCTATTTAATAAATCTCAAGACTTCTTAAATCTTTTACCTTCCGCCAAAATTACATCTCCCCTTAAACTATCTCCTTATCTTTTGCTTCAGCACGTTTTCGCCTTCTCAGCCGTCCTCATTTCATATTGTGGAACAACATATAAACGCAACTTCTTGTCTTTTGTTAACACATTATGACAGTAAAAACTTGCTTCTTTGGAATAGAACCTTCACAATCACAAGGCGGATATTGCCTACATGGAGTCGAGAAATGGTCTCAGATTAAAACACCCAGACTAGGAATTCTGTTATCAGGTGGTGGCATTGGAAATTATATTTTTACTTATGGCGAAACGAGTTCTACACAATGCCTGTCCAAGATAGGTTAAACTATAAGAGCGGTCTTTATCCGCCCAGAGATAGTGGTAGTTAGGGGAGAGTTAAAGCGCTAAGCTGTGGGGAGGTCTGACAGTTGACCGCGTCGCTTCTTTTGGATAAACGAGTGAGTCCTAAAACTTAGAAATGAAATTAAAATAAACTTTTCTCCATACTTTTAACCCAACATTTTACACCCTCCTATACTCTTACGCTGTGATGTAGGTGATCTAAATCTCTTTTCACCTAAATATCAAGTTACTACTACGACAGGTGCTAAAGAGGGAATTTGACCTCTCGAGTTTTAATTTCCACCACCTAATCTGAACGATCACACTCGTGCAGTAGGCACGAATGGTTGGTTGCCTCGCGATTCTTTGAATCGATATATCTCTAATGTGAATATTGTGTGAAACTCCCAAGCTTCTTTGTCCGTAGAGCTGTCGATGCCTCCTTCCCGCACCTCTTTCTGTGGAACTCTTAGGGCCTTCATCTGTTTTTTCCGTTGCGATTGTATTTAAATCTTCTTTTACTCTTTCATAGTCATTCGCGATTTGGTTGGTCACCCCAGGGAAATTCGTGTATAGGCTGTTGTTAATTAAGTTGGTGGACTTTCCCTTATATTAAGTGTTTTAATCTTAATTTCTCTATTTTGATTATTTATGCCCCATGCCCATGAAATATGCGGCTTTGTCTTTGGACCAACGTGTGAATAAGTATGATGTACCTGATTAAGAGATCAAGAATTATCAGGCTCTTTTTAACGAAAAGCGTAGCGTACGTTTGCCGAGGTTTGATAAATTGAGGATAATGTGGTTGAGATCCTGTGAGATCAGCGGATGTCAGTTCTTTCAGAATTACTGTATTGGAGACTGGAGAGAATAATGATAGGGTTCTGAAGAAGTGAACGCCCCCTGAAAATTTGGGTTAATGTTATTTTCAATGGTTTCTCTACCTTCGAATAATGGTATGTGGGATAGGCATTCTGCTTCTGAGACAAAAGAGGGCGTTAAATAAGTTTTATTTTCCGTATTCTGTAGGGTTCGGCTAACTATTTTGGCTATGGTAAAATTATAGTTTTCTTTGTCATAAATATTTAAGTTTCTTTAAATTTAAATGTATGCAAATAATTGCATATATCATTATTTTCCTCTCTATATGCGTGGATAGCTAACAGAGGTGCAAAGATTCTACAATGAACACGAGAAGACAACTAATTTTCTTTGGACACGCTTGAGAATCTTGGTCATTGTTTTCACTAATGATTTTCTAAATGATTCTTTCCCTCAGGATATAAAAGTAAGACAGGTATTTTTATTTCTTGATTTGGCGATTTAAAAACTAGGCTTATATATTGGTTATTCTGATGGTAGGATTTGTGTGATACGAGAGGAGTAGATTTGGTTTTAATTCCGTGCTGTATATTATTTTTGTTGTATTGTCAATTTATAAGATTTTATGCTGATACTTGTTACGTTTTTTAAAAATAATCTCTGGAGCTATCTTGTACATACCCAGTTCAAAGTTTGAAATCGATCCATAATATATTTGCTTATGTGTCTATCATTTATAGTGTTGATGTTCGCTCTCGTATCACAAAGGGTTTTCATTGGATTTTGTTTGAGAATTTTTAGCTCCAGTCTCGGTATGAAGTAAAATATTTTGGAAGGGAAAAATTTTATGATTTATACCTTTTTCAAGGTCTGCTAACATAACAGTATTTTATATAGTGTAATTTTTTAATATTTACTTCCATTTTTTAGTTTCTCACTGTTCATTACTAATTGATACGTTATAATTTGCTTTGAGCCTTAACAGAAAGTCATGAAGTTCAAAGTTTATGTGGTAATAGAGAGGATGATTTTGCTTACGCTTATTATGTTCCTATGAAAATTTACCAGATTACCACCAGTCTGGTTTTTTTATAGCCTTGAATATAAGTATTTTGAGCGATTATGTGTGTCGTTGGTAAATGAATTGGGCGGTATGGTTGATTTGTTGAGACATTGAATGCAGGTACTCCGGAAAATGTGATTGAGTGCATGAAACTAGTTGCCAGATTTGTACTAGATTTTGGATTTGTGTGGAACAAGCAGAAATTGATAATCTGAGAGATAGTGCTGAGGAAGTTTTGGCTTGAGTTTGGCAAGTTGCTACTACTCCTTAAGTGAGGAAGTAAACATGCGGCCTCTTAAGGGGTTGTAATAGTGACTGAAATTGTATGTCCAATTACATGGCATTTTACCCCTGATGGCTGTGTGTGTTTAGTCGTCTATAATGCTTGATGCAGTTAGGGACAGGACATCTCGACTGATAACTGGCAGCGACTGGTTGATATTAAAGGATCTGATATTATTAAGTTTGAGGGTTACGAAGATAGTCTAAGAACGAAAATAGAAAAAAGTATAAAATCATTGACAAATAGATAGCAGAATGGAAACACAGAATGTTTAAAAAAATATTATGTTGTAATTCGAATGATTGGTAGATTGCTGTATGATCGTTTCGCATTGTGGTTTGTTGTGCTTCTAAATGAGATTTTTTTTTTTTTTTTTTTTTTTTTTTTTTTATATTGCGAAAATTGATAAAAGGCTATGTTTAGGATGGATCAGTGTCTAATGGTCTGAGTAGGCGGAACGAGAAAGAGCAGTAATTTGATGTTGTTAGTTTCTTAATTAAGTGTTATTTTAATTTAGTTTGGATATCATATTGGAGTTCTTTGTGTTTGTTCTTTATTTGACTGATATTTAGTTGCAATATGTTTAAAGAGATGTCTGGACCATCTTAGGGTCTGATTATTAGGGGTAGGTAAGTTCGAGAACCTTAAATGGAACCCCGTAAACAGCTGTTTCATAAATAAAAGATGTTTGTAGTCGAGTGCATTGCCGCATTGTCTATATCGCCTATATTGGAGTCTATAGTTGACTAAATATTGCCGGGTTGTAAAATTGCCAGAAGTCAGAGTACAGGTCCTACTCACACTAGATAGATAAAAACAGTGATAGAACGAGAGGCGGAAGCGACTAAACCTAGTGTGTTACAGTTGTCTGTCTCGAGACCTTGCCCCTTACGGGTAACGTGGAATGTTGAGTTTCTTTGAGACCTCTTCATGATCGTTTCTTATATATATATTATATATATAATAAATAATATCGTTATTAATTATGTAAATAAATTTAATATTTATAAAGAATTATATATTATATATATATAATATAAATATATATAGTATCTTTTATATATAATAAAACTGTATATAATATCATATATATATACATATATTCATATATACTATATATATCAAATATTTTAACTATTATAATATGTCCATAATGACGAGAAAGACTAATTTAGCTGAAGACTACTTTTTTATACAATGGATACTACGTTACCCAATACAAAAAAACAAAATAGTACCAGGGATATCTCTTATGGACCATTAAGAGTAGACTTTCTATAGTATAATAAAGGATTAATATACAATATTTCCAGATTATAATATTATTATATATATACATAATTTATTTAATATATATATATATAATATTTTTTTGTAATTAATTTATATATCATTCAACCTACTGTTTATTAAGAGTAATATACATATATTTTTTATTTACACTAGGAGTTATATAAGATCTCGATCATGTATAATATTTCTTCTGGTATGGAATAGCAAATTTCTATTCATATATAATAACGTAATATTAATAGTAGATACATTAAAAATAGATTATATGTGCGGATTATTTACTGATCATATAGAACCTATCATACTTATATAATATTAATTTATTTTTAATTATATATATAAATGAAATACCATCCTTATTCTTCAATAAATCAAATTGGCTTATCGAGAATATCTTCATTACGGCTTCCGGTAACGAATAAAGGTAATAGATTATTTTTCCTCCCATTCGGGAGGATCTCCCGAACCCCCCGAACTACTTTTTAAACACGGCTTATGTTTGATTATTGGTTCAGGGGTAGTTCCTCTCGCCCCTCTCACCCTAAATCGGGATAGTGGAATAACGGTCCCCCTCTCCTGTTTCCACCGTTGCTCAGTAGCACCCAATAATTTAAGCCTGTGTTAATATCTTTTATTATACAAATATATATATTATTATGACTTATCATAATATTTTATATTATATATAATATTATATAATAATATATATAAATATTAATATATTAATAATATTAATATATCAGAATATATAATATTTTAATATTATATTAATAAATATAATCATTATTTAAATATTTTTGTATAGTTCTCAATGTAGAAATATAACATATATTATAACCATACAACATAATAAAAAGTTTAAACTTTAAAACGTATTTATGTTCCATAGAGAATTACAACAACAACTAAAAATAATAATTATTGTAAAAAAAAGAAAAATAACTAAATACTCAATCCTACAATAATAGATCCAATAAAATAATTAAATATTACCTTAACTTTACTCTTGTCTTTCATAATCAATGGCGTCGGGGCTTAATACTAGAGAGGCACATTCCTAACAATTTATATTAATACAACTTTATTAATAACATATTAACTATACTTACAGAATAAATGAAAATCATAAATTTTTATAATAAAGCTTATTTTTTTACTTTTTTTTATTTTGCATCGACCATTTTTATTATGTAAATAAAAAGCTGATAATTTTGAAAAATGTTTTTAATTATTTTGAAAATATATTTTCATAATAACGTAGCATTTTCTGTGAAAAAGCAAAAAATACACTATCAGAAACATTTCTTACTCAAGAAGAAGTTTCCACAGATTTTAGCACTGTAATCTTTGGAATTAGTTATCATTATACTTTCACTTGGTATCTATTTAGTCGATAGATCATTAATTTCTTCCCGCAGACGTAAAGAGTCTAACAAATAGCTTTACTATTCTTTTTAGAAGTTATATCCCTTCTGATCAAAATATATAAATTTTTCCCTAACCTATTCTGTAGCATAACATTTTATGACATTTTACATTTCCAATTATTATAATAATTTTAAATTAAAAATACTGTTAGAATTCAATAAAGTGGCTCAAATTTAAGGCATGAGTATACTTTTTCCTTAAATAATTTACTTAGTATATAATTATATATTTAATGTATGAGTGAATAAATAGTAGTGATATCATAAGGATAGATATAATTAAGTGCTAATAATTGAGTTTTTTAAGCGGAGTAATCATATATATTAAAATATATATATATATTTCTTGTGGGGGTATATTAATTATTATATAAATATAAGTTATATTATAGTGAATATATAATAATCATACTATACTACTACAGTAAGTTCCAAAGATTATGATAATATATATATAATAATATTACTATATGTAATTATATATTTTAGTGGATAATTATAGTATTAGATTCATCAATATTAGATATATATATAATTATATATAGATAAATATATATCCTTGATATAAATCATATATATAATATTTATATATGAATATATACTATATATATTAATATATATATAATATTATTTAATTAATATATGATATTTTTCTTATTATGCTTCATATATAATTAATATATATCATTTCATTAAATACTTTAATAAGTATATAATGAAATTATTATCTTATTTTATCGTATTAAATTTTTATTTATATTATAAAATTACTTTAGTTTGTAATGTTAGTTTCATGCAATGTATAATAACTTATATATATAATTATATATTGTAATAATATTGTTGCAATATATTATCATGATTTATATATACATTTTATATAACATTATTAGGATTATAGCATTATATGTATACCGTAAATAAATATAAATAGTTATAATATATATTGATATCACCTTTCTGTTTAATAATTATCTTTTAATAGTAGTTATTATCTATATGTTAGTGCGTTTACTAATTATAGTTAGTGTAGTATAACTAAGACACTAAATAATAATTAAATATATACTATACTCTAAATATTCTTAGAATAAAAAAACAATAAACTTTTATTCGTAATCTCAAAATAAATTAATATGTAAATCTAAATATTTTTATTGGGTATATACTATATATAAATATTATGATATATAATACTAATATATAATATACTATATATAATATATATAATATTAATATATATCTTATTATATTTAATTATACATTATATTATATTATACTATGCCTATTGCAAAGTCAAAATCTTCGCCTGTATATTAATAACATTTTATAGTTGGCATTACAATTTATTAATTCCAAAAGTTTCTTGTACTTTCTTAATGTCATTTTGCGAGCCAGGAGAACTTTAATAGTTATAGATACTATAAAAACAGTTGTTAGAAATAGGTCTACCAACATTATATATAATATATATGTATCTTAGTTATATTATAGTTAATATATATAATTTATAATTATATTATAATTATTATAAATATATAATATATTAATAGCTATATATAAATATATTATTTAAATATCAGTTAATATTATATATAATATATATATTATATTATATTATAAATTATATATAAAATTATATTAGTTAAATATTATAGTTATATATATTAATATAATATATTTATATATATATATATACTAATATATATAAATATATATTATTAATATATATATTATATAATTAATATATAGTATATATATATATAATATATATATATAATATATATATATTATTAAATATAATATCATATTATATATATATTAAGCGAACTGATATTTAGTTATTATTATATTATTAAACCCGACTCCTTGAACCAACATCTACTTGAATATCAGGTTTTCCTTTAAATATTTACGTTTATTAGTTTAAAAGAAAATAAAGGAGTACTATGAGCCAAATTTATTGCCAAATAATATGCTTTTGGCTTTAATTTGGTGTACTAGGTTCTTCTATGGCCTAAAGCCATTTTTCCAAGTTAAAGTTAAAAAATCTTTTTATGATTAAAAGTTGTTATGTTCTTAGAAGGTATACTTGATTGCTAGATCATTTTATAAAGAATTCATTTATCAATCCATAAAGGATAAAACCTATGTATTTTATGCTTTATAGTTTATAGTACTGTACTGTGTTTAATTCTAATATGAATATATTATTAATATGTAGGATAGGTAAATTGATATACATAATTATATTTATAACGTTAAGTTATACTTTATATCTTATCATCTTTAATGCTAGTAATACGTATATTTTTATGCTTATAATACGTTTATCAAATTAAATTATTAATAAACGAATTTTATTATCTAATTACTCAATTTTATAATCATTATTAATATTATTAATTAAAATATGAATTATAATTTGAAATTTAATAATATAAAATAGTTAAATATAAGGAAAATATTGAAAGTAATATTAATTGAATTATAAGTTAATTTATTTAATAATTAATAATTCAGAATTTAATATTTAAGTATTAAATATATTAGTAAGTAAGAAATATTCGACTGTCATCGAGAGTGCAATAAAATGGACGCAAATTAAGTATTTGGACATTGTGATTAAAACAGAACGCAGGAGTACAAGAAATAAAAAGATACAAGCAATGCAGAGACCAAAGATTTGACAAGGCAAATGAAAATGTTTTAGAAAGGGACTAGAAAGGAAGAGGATACTAATAATGGAATGGAGAGTATTGATTTAGTTAATATTAATAAATAATAACGAGGCAGAGTGAAGACTATATACAGAATTTAGTTCATTATACTTTTGATTTCTTTTGTCATTCTATTAGTAGCAATAGAGAGTATTAAAATGTTTCATGTTTATCAATTACTGAGACAAAGGTATAAATTATTAGTTGATATTATACGACTTAAATCAATAATTCTTAAATACTACATATTTTATACGCTTATATTATCACCTACTCGCTATATTGTTAAAATAAAAAATAATAAAAAAACTTTGATGTAGATGAAAGGCTTCTAACAAATATTTAATATTAGAAAACATAAACATTTACTTTTGTAAATTAATAAATTAATTTTGAAATAAAAGAGATTAAATAAATTATAAAAGTGAAGGAAGAAATCTTCATACTAAATTAAATATTTAAAGATAGAATATATTTAAAAGTATCGAGAAATCAGACTTTTTGACAGAATAAGTTTTCGGTCACGGAAAGTGACATAGGTAATAAAAGATTCATCAATATCTCTTCGTGCTAATAGCTAAGAGGGGCCTTAAAATCCCCATATCTATCCATTTGTGCGACCTTTTTCGATGACCATGAGTTGAAAGAGGTGAAAGTATTAAAAATTCTTAGTCAGTTACCCACAACGAACTTACGCCTGCGATAAGGAAGCTAGTAGCTGTTGAGAGTAGTGAAAGAAAGAAGATGGATGTGATATTAAACAAAGTTTAGAGTAAGATAATTGAAATAATGATTAAGTAAATTGAATAGTAAATATGAGTGTATAGAGAATGATAAAGGATATATGAGAATGTTAAGACTAAATAGTAGATTGAAGAAAGTATAAGAAGTAAGTAGTAATAAGAAGATATTAAATTAAGTTTTAAGGATAATAGAGGTAGCACATGAGGTATATTAAAGTGAATTAAGAAATATGAATTAGTATGACTCATGTTGGG
This sequence comes from Trachelipus rathkii, assembly GCA_015478945.1. Taxonomy (NCBI): domain Eukaryota; kingdom Metazoa; phylum Arthropoda; class Malacostraca; order Isopoda; family Trachelipodidae; genus Trachelipus; species Trachelipus rathkii. The sequence goes on along the minus strand of JABUQX010126379.1, from coordinate 6,354 downwards.
AAATGGTTAAAGTAGTCTAATAGTCATAGTACAATACATATATAAATACGTAAAGTAAAATTAATATATAAAAAAGTAATATTAAATGCAATATTATTAATAATATAAAGTACTGGGAGCGGTTGTAAGTAAGTAAAATATAGTAATAATTTATATATTATAATATGTATTAAGTTTACGTCAATAATTCACAAATATATATAAATTAATGATGTATCGAATGTCAAATGCAGTAAATTCCTTACATTCCTATTAAATGTTCTTTCCTTATATAATAATAATATAAGGTAATAAGATATTCTCATTTCTAAAGTAATAAATAAGAATGTTAGTATTAATAAGACATAACTATAATTAAATATAATATGATTATATAAATTATAATATATTTATAAACGAATATATATAGATAATATAGATAATAGAATATATTAATAATTATAAAGGTATTAATAATAATAATAATTTATAATAATAAATATATTATTATCATATAAATATCGCAGATTATGTTTACATAAAAAGTATGTTTTTTCGAATTTTTGGCATAAATTAAAGGGACAAATCCCAAAGGTAGGTACCACAAGAGATTATTTCAGAACTTGGAACATGCTAAACGGAAAAGAAGAGATCGGATGCACAGTGTATAATAGAGATAAGCATGTGGACTAAATATCCTTAGACCCTAAGCTTAGGATAAGTAAGATAATAGTAAATTATAAACACGTAAAAAAAAAGATAAGTGATAAGAAACCACTAAATAATACCGATATAATATATCTATTGGTATAAAGAGTAAGGTTATATAATATAAATATATAAGTATATATAAGAAAAATAAGAGTGAGATAATGAAATAAAAAATGTACAAGTAAAATAATCGATGCAAAGATAAAAAGGTGATATATACACCAGACATCAAAAGGGTATGACTTGAGAGATAAGATATAGAAAATGAAAAAAAGAGTAGTGAGAATATAGTAGAACATAGAAGCGAAATCTACTATGTGCTAATAGAAAATAATCGATATATAAAGTAAAAAATTGACTATTGAGAAATAAATAGATAGATAAATAGAAGAAAAGGGAAGAGTAAATATGTAACGAAAAATGAAGGAATGAAAAAAGAAGATGAAGAAAATAGTATAAATAAATAAAAATAAATAATTAATACTGAAGAATGAGAAAAGTACAATAAATAATAAATATAAATCCGGTAATAAAAGTGAACGAGAAATGAATAATAGTTATAGATAATTATAATTTGTGATTTCCTTCAGTGAGACATTTAATGAATAATACTTTGACACTCACAGCAATTTTCTTTATGAAGTACATAATTAAAATAATATTACGTTATAAGTGAAATCCATATAATATTATACATTTATAAGATTTTAAATTATTCAATTAGTCCTATATGATGGCCTGTTATATATATACTATAAAGAAGATAATACAATTATCTGAACATAAAATCTCTACTGATACTTAGTATAAACAGGTAATAGCAGATCTAGAAAGATATTAATAAATTTGAGCTTTCCTAACAAGATAACTTCAATAGTGGTTTTCAAATAAATTAAGCATATAAATAAAATAAATTATATGTTTTGATTAACGAGTGAGCAAAGAGCTAACAAGTCACAGCGAGCTCGAATAATATTCAAAGGATATAAGATATTAAAAGGTTGTTATGAAAGTACGTTTGCCTAATATGATAGTTTTTTACAATACTGAAATGAACCTGTTCCTGACTCATAAGATGATATGCCGCTCAGTTTGTAGATTTACTATATATGAATTGTATCAATATATTCATCGTATGTATATTCTGTTGAATACTACCATCATTAACAAAATTATCATCACTAATCAAGGATCTTAATACATAAGGAAGAGATTAATCAGGGAATCTACATAATATATAATATTTATTCACAGTGAGTCTAGCAGTGATAGAGTGGAGGATATATAGGTGACGTGAAGAAATATATAGTGCATTCTATGGCTCATATTGATAGAGGAAGATGAAGAGTATGATGGAAGATAGATAATATAATGAATAAGTAAGTTAGAATGATGATAGAGTAATCTATATTAACGGGATGAGTTACAAATATTAGAGAGGAGAGAGAGCAATGTAGGTTAGAAATTGAGGGCGATAACAAATAGAAATGAAATTATACCAGAAGTTACTAGTGATACAAATATATTAAAACATGTATTCCATTGTGGATTTAACTATAGATAATTAAATTTTTTTAAAAATGAGGACTAAGATAATCAGAAATTGAGCTCAGTGAGAGAATGTATAATCTCTAAAATGATAGGACATATCTTACAGTGATAACATCACATGTAATAATTGAACCAATGTTGAGCATTAGTCGTATTGAGATAGCACATATATATTACCGGAATGTTGTATTAAATAAAAGAAAAAAAAAGAATAATTTAAAAATTAAAAAATAGAAGTTCTGCAACACAAGATGAGTATAGTAAACAGATAGTGATCAAATGTATTAACAATAACTATTTGGAAGTAAAATCGCGATAGCGTATTAAACAGACTCAATTAATCAATGATTAGGATAATACGAATTACGATTTAACTTAGAATAAATTTACAGTTACGTTTACCTCGATCCTACCATCTAGTACGCGCCGATCTCTATACGAGCACCCTCACTTAAAAATAAATTGAAGTTTAATAGGATAATAATTATTTTCCTATATATAGTAGAGGCTATTCTGAGTCCGTAATTATATATTATGGGAGGACAGTATAAGGAGGTGAGAGGACGAAGTCTCGCCCCCGTCGTTGTATATCACCTAGAGGTAACTAATGAGGACCCCAGTACTATATTTATCCTAGTGTAATATACTAATGCTCTGGTATATATAGTCACCTATTGTATAGGTGGAACTATTTCGTTAGTATTTTAAAATTTAAGTATAAAATGTATATTTTTCATATATTTAATTAAATACAATGCTTTAAATATTTTCTGAGATAAGACATCATATTCGTGTTAAATCTATTAATTTATTATGAAATTTTCTGTAGTTTTTCTGTAGATGTTCTCTGAAATTTCTTTTTATTATTATTTTTATTTGATTATATTTAAGTAAATATAAAGCTTACTTTAATCTACGCTATGAATTCTCAAATTAATATGTAATTTGGATCTTAACCCTGAATTATATATACTATATATATATATATAAGTTTCTTAACATTTTTCTGAACTATATGATTAATATTTTACTTCATGGTCTATTCTTAACTTATATAATTAACACATTTCAAAAGGGTGAGTGGGTATAAATAGATGAGTCAAATTATTATTAAAAACAATAAATATAAGAGGGAGAATTACAGTAACAATTGCAATCCGATATAAAATAGTTAACTGATATACTCATATATAAAGTAAATATAAAATTAAATAATAAAATATTACGTAATAACACTCAATAAGCGTAAAATAAGTAGTGTGCCTTAGTCAAAAATATATAAATAGTAGTAGAAAAATAATAAAGAAAAGGTAAAAGATAATCTGAGCTAGCACATACATACCGTGAAATAAGCCATAATGTACTTGTAAGTCATATGATGATATAATACTTGAGCAATAACTAGGTTACTAAGCTCAATATAGTGAAATAGAAGAATACTGTACCCATAGTGTATTGATGATTAGTATCAACACAGGCGTCCTCACATATATACGCAGTATAAACTTAATAATTCGTACTAAGTAAAATATATATAATAATTATATTATATGTATACATATATGAGTATATATACTCGAGTAGATATATATATTAGAGAGTAATTAAATATTGAAGTATGTAAAGTTAATGTAAACATGATATAGATGAAAATATGGGAGTAATATAATTCATTTAGAGTAAAAACGTAATATATATAGTAAAGAAATCATCAGTAATATGAATATACTACAAATATTAGCAGTAATAAGTATTATACAAGTGACAGTAAATACTAATTGGAATATAATAATGAAGGTATAATAATAGCCCCACAAAGAATCATATTACTACATACTGCGAATATATGTAAAAAGTCTCATCATGGTGACTGAAGTTATATCAAAAGTAGATGAGTTAAGTGTCCTACAAAATGAATCGTTGACCCTATGTGGTAGTCGCTACGCCAATGTACAGTAGTCTTATTATAATAAAGTCAAACATAATAACTAAATATATATATTGATTCTTATAATTCTTTAATTTCTCAATTTACCAAAAAACAATCCAATACTATATACTAATAGGTCTTTTGCTCCGATAGCCCATTTCGACATTATGTAACCTATGATATTTGATGTGCTGAGGATAAAAATTCCAGCCTTGACTATTTTATTTAGCTCAACAATTATATATACTGGATATAGTGCTATAAATTATATCAAAAAGTTTGTATCTCGTAGTTGTATATGTAGTTCTGTAGTTGTCCCGTAAAGTAGAAACTCATGACAAGAATCTCGTTCTTAGGTTTTTATCAATGTAATTACCATCAATGTCTAAAGATTTAGCGTTATTTTGTGTATATCCCTATTTCACCTTTAAAAATATACGTGTATCATTATAGAAGTACTCCCTAGAGGTTCATTTATAGTCCTTTTCAAAAAATTTGAGTTTTATACCCTCTAAGTAAGTTATATAGAACCGATAATACTCCCCATTACCGTAAATTCTATCAATAACTATCTATTCCCTTGCGATCAAACACGTTTCGCGATGTATTCCATGAGTTCCCTTATGCTAATTATCTCGTATATAAATATCACTCACTCTATTAGATTGTGTTTGATAAATTCAATGAGCATACATTATTTTCACACTCCTCAGTTGATTAAAGGTGTGTAATCATATAACAATATAGATAATATAAACGCAAGCCGAAGTTACATTCGAATGTACATTTCGTAGTATACATATATGAAACCATCTCTAATCACATATTTAGTAACACATCTAAATTATTATAACATATATATATATACAGCATTATATGAAATATATAAAATCTTAAATAACATAAAAATACATATAGAGAGAGAGTACTAAACATTAATAATCTATAATTCTCTTATTTATAATAATCTTGTGGAGTGTGGACGTGTTTTTAAATATACTAACAACACCCAGCATCAAAATTACACCCGCTATATATATATATATCAAAATTATTAACAACTTCATTACTATTACACAGCACGTATTTATTAGTAACACAAAATATAACACTTAGGATAATACTATAACACTGCTTTATAATATATATAAAAATCATTATATATTATTATTATAATCTAATAACACCATTAATAATAACACCCCTTAATAACCTATATTTAGTAAACCTATTCTATGACACAACATAGAACACATTATATATTTATCATACATACTATATGAGGTTTAACCCTAGTTCCACATTGAAACTGAAGTAGAGTACGATCTCCTAGTATAAGTTCTGTAATAATATGTTCTTTATTACTACTCTCAAAAATAATATCTTATTTTGAATTTTCATACTCTCACATCAACACAATCATTTTATAAATATCATATATTTTAACATCAGATAGTATTATAATTATATCAAAATTTATATTAAAAATAAGCTTGTAATAAACGAAAAATCAATTCTCACTATTATAAATCTCTGTATTTAGTCTGATATATAGATGTACGAGCGCTTTCATCAATTCCCATCCGAGTCTTAGCGAGTAAGTAAGCTTCACATCTATCACGTCTCAATAGTGACAAATCACTACGTATACGTGAACTCGACAATGATAATAAATAAATATACTATAGACATTGTATATTTGGAAGATCTACGTGTTGTCACGATATATAATTTCTTATGTGCAAAATTTGATCTCATTATGAAGCGAAAAGTTAATTAGGTTATTCCATAAGAACAAGTGACTCATTCAATATATTATAGAGTGATATTTATCACGATTAAGTGTGTGAGTTATCGGTAGGTATAGTTATGTTTTTAGGAGTTTTAGATTGAAGTATTATTATGTAGTAGATTAAATAAAAATAAATGTGTGTACACTATTATTAGAATATATTTATTTATTTTCGTTACTATTTTATTTTTTATTAAGGTTTCACATAGTTTATGTGAAGTAATGGCGTATTGAATTTTGGGTTGTTTTTTTTATCAAAAAAAGACACTCCTAATTGTTATGATATGTCGTTTATTGATTTAGTTATAAATTGTTTTTATTAGGAATGTTAAGATATTGTATTTAGACCTAATAAATATATCTCAATCCTCCCCTCTCTTTTTTTTTTTTT
>JABUQX010126378.1:12500-43489 GCA_015478945.1 Trachelipus rathkii | reverse complement strand
CAATAGTGAATGGTTGAATGAGGAGGTGAAGGAGTGGTTGGTTGAAAAGGAAAAAGGTGGCTTATGTGAAATGGTTGGAAGTAGGAGAGAGGAAATTGGGAGGATTATAGAAGGGTTAGAGTGGAAAGCAAAGAGGGCCGGTGAAGGACGGGAACGAGAAAGAGCAAAAAGTATGAATTGGTGTAGAAAAAGATGACGGGAAAATTTGAAATCCGCTGGGAGTTAGATAGATTCTGGAAAGAAGCATAAATAAAAAAAGGAAAGAAGACAGGAGGGGTTGGGGGGAGAGGATTAAGGGAGATGGGGAGTGGATAGGAGGAGAAGAAAGGGTTAGGAAGAGGTGGGGGGAGTATTTAGTGGATTATTGAATGAGGTGGGTGGGGGGAGGGGGGAGATTTGCAAGAGGTAGGGATGGGAATGAATTGGGGAGGAGGGGGAGGATGAAATACAAATGGAGGAAATTTTTTTGGGGCCTTGAATAAAGGAAAAAAAGGGAAGTCGGCAGGGATAGTGTGAGAATGGAAATGTTGGAGAAGCGAATTATTAGGGTGGAGGAAATAGGTAGAGTGAGGTTATATAAGATATGTTGGAGGAGTGGTGACGTATGAGAGGATTGGTAGAGGTTGTTTGGTTCCCCTGTATAAGGGGAAAGGGGATAGGATGGAATGTTGGAATTATATAGCGGTATATGTCTTTTAAGTGTTTTAGGGAAGTGTATGGAGAATACTTTGATGAGAATGAGAGGTATAACGAGGGGAGATTGGGGGAAGAACAAGGAGGTTTGGGATAGGGAAGGAGGGTGTGTGGACGTCGTTTAACACTTAAGATGCTGTGGAGAAACGCTATAGAGAGGAATAGGGAAAGTGTTATGGGTGTTTTTTAGATTCGAGAGACATGATAGATAGATGAAGAGGGTGAATTTGTGGAGGTTGTTTGGGAGGAAAAATGGGGAAGTGGGGGGGTTAAAATTAGGTAGAAGGATAAGGGCCTGTTTATAGAATAGTAGAATGCGCTTGTGTGAGAAGTTGTTTAGGAGGCGAGAGTGAGGATGTTTGGTCAACAGGTGGTGAGAGGATTGAGGCAGGGGTGTTGTATATGTCGCCGTGCTATTTCCAATTTTGTTATGGAGGAGTGTTTGCAGAGGGAATGGTGAGGGAGGGGAGGGGGGTGGAAATTGAGAATGGGAATGATAGAAGGCGAAGTGAACATTGATACGTTTTGCGGACGCGGATTACTGCCTAGTGGCGAAGAACGTGGGAGGGCTGAGGTATTTGGTGAGGGAGTGTGAGGAATGTGTGGACAAAAGCGGGCTTAAAATAGAATCCATGGTAAGAGTAAAGTGTTTAGTGTTTGAGGGGAGGAAAGAGAGGAGGGGGAGGGGTTAGAGGTTCGAGGTGGGGGTGTAGTATTGGAAGAGTTTTAAAGAATTTTTAGATATTTAGGGCTGGATTTGGGTAAGGGGGGAGGAAGATGAGGGAGGAGATAGAACATTAGGTAGGAGAAGGAATGAGAAGCTTTATGAGTTGTCTGCAGAAGAGATTTTTGACAAGAAACAACAATATTTGATATAAACGTATGTTTTTTTTGAAAAATTTGTGTAACCAGCGGTGTTGTATGGGTGTGAACGTGGGGGTTGAATGCCACGTCAGGTCCGGGAAGAAGTTGGAAGTATTTGAGATGAAGGGCTTGAGAGCGGTTTGTGGGGTTTCAGTCAGAAGGGGAGAGGATCACCGAATAGGGTGGTGAGGAGAGATGTGATTGGAGGAATCGGGTTTTGGGGGATATACCTTCGAAGACTTCCTCAAAACGACAACTGCAACAACTCAGAATATAGGTAATCCAGAGTGGTTAGGAGCAGGGTTGCGGAGTCTGGAGGGGATTTAGGAAAGGAGGGAAGGGGGAGACCAAGAAGGGAGGTGGATGGATGGAATAAAGGTAAGACATGCTGGAGGAGGGAGGGATGAGGAGGAAGAGGGTCTAGGGTGTGTGGCGGAGGGCTAGAGTGGGTGGAGGAGGGTGGCTCGAGGCGATGATGAGGGAGGAGTGAGGGGGAGAGGCTGACGTACCACTAGCCCCGCTCAAGCTGGGAAAAAGTGTGACGGTAAAATAAAATAAATAAATAAATATATATATATGAACATGATGACCAGAGAAAGAACGAAAGTCATAGAGATTTATTATTTCCAAATATTTAACATCGACGTTTCGAGTCTACCAAAATTCTTATTCTGAGCTCAGAAACAACATGCATCATATAATAAAAGGTTAGATATGGATTTAAAGTTATTATAACTAAGAATATGCTCTCAAAATAATAAACAAAAAAAAATAAAAATTAGGACAAAGGACAAAATATATATATACATAAAAAAGGAAAATGAAGATAATAAAAATAAAATGTAAATAATACAAAATAAAAATGAAAGTAAAATAAAGAGTAACAAATTAAAGATAAATAAATAAAAATAAACGCTTAGAAACATGCAAATAAATAAATAAAGGACAAACAAAAAATAATAAATAATTAAATGAAAAATTGGAACAGGGTATGCATGGCAAAGGTTTAAGCTTTGGTTGAATTATAAATAGATTCAAATAGCAATAATAAATGGGAGGGCAATTCAATTAAATCACTATAGGAAAACACACCTGATAGAATGGTAGCACAGTTATAGACTAAATAGGAAAATTATATTAGATAGGAGGAAGAGACGAATAAAATTTGGTTGGTTAGAAGAAATAGATGAAAAGCATAAATTATGGAAGGCTAAAGCGCAGGCACAGAAGTAAATATTTAGTGAATGAAAATAACAAGAGCAAGGAATGCTGTCAACCAAAGGATAAACAAAAGCATACACAAACCGTAATATACATAGTTATACAGGAAATGGAGGATTAAGCAATTAGTAATGGAGTAAAAGAGTGGGCGAAGATCGGTGAAAGGTTCAATTGTTTAATTGTAGAGTGACTCCCAACTCTGGCGATCTAGTCAGAGAGGCTGAGCAAAGTATAAGTAAAAGTCTGAAAAGCGAAGAGGGGGTTGGCCAGTTGGGGTTGTTAGAGCGGATAGAAGAGTGTTCAGTGATGAGGGAAGGGAGGTTAGTAAGAAAAGATACTCCTAAGTGCTTGTGAACTCTGAGTTGAAATTGAAAGCCTGTTTGGCCAAGATAGCCGGCTTTACAGTCTGCACATGTAAAGTTATAAACAACTGAACATTTCAATAACGTGGGTAATTTATCTTTAAGGGGAAAAAGGGACCCTATGACAATAAGGGGTTGGGCAACAATGTTAGGTTGGAGTTGATGGAAGAAAGTAGTAGGACTTTATGATAGGTTCATAAAGTTATTGCCACAGGTCGGGAGAGCTGACCAGAGGCGATGTGTCAAAATAGGTGGGAAGCTTTACATGGGTGAACTGTGAGTACATGGGCGCGTCTCATTTTTCTAACAGATATTAAAAGATAAAGTTATGTAGTAGAGGGAATCAAATGGACGGGACTGGTTTGAAATAGTTGAAGCGTAGAAGAATTTAAGGCAGACTTTTCGATGTGGAAGTTGTGCCAAGTTGAGCAGATCTGATATGGTATGTTCGGTGAAAATAGATAGTGACTGAGTTAGACAGGGAATTTAAAATGAGAGGAACTAAGAAAATTCCTGTACCAAGGCTGGAATGAGGGGGTAGGTTTACGGATGGTCTGAGTTCCTGAGAGTCCAACATGTTTCCCTAAGAACATCAAGGAGAAAAGGGCAGACTCCTGTGTCTTTTTCATCCTGTGGTCTTGTAGTGTTGGAATGTGTGTTAGTTTGAGGGATAGTCTTAAGCTATATGAAATAATAAAAAAAAGATAGACCTTCAGAGACTATAGTTTATATAATATAAGTTAATTAAAGAAAACAGTCGTTATTGGAATAATCGTGTACCTTTAGACATAGGGGTTTAGAATTCAGGGTGCAAGTGTATAAGATCTCAAATTGATTAAACTCTTTGGCTGAAAAGAAAGTACATTAACGGTATATGGTAAATAACCCTACGGCGCCATGAGGACGTAACCCAATAATTGGCTTGACCATACCCATTTGAGAAATAGATAAGATTAATTGATTGGATTTTGTGAAAGATTAAATCTGAGTATTTATTTAGTTGGTCATAATGGTTTTATGAATATTTGGCATGAGTATATGAGGGGGGGGTATATATGAGTATTATGGTTAGATTAGTGAGGCGGATGTAAATAATATTGCGCTTAGTAGAGTTGGAAGATCTAGATATTATACCGGTTCCTGGTGTACAGGTGAATGTTGTATGTGACAAAATGTTCCCATTAAGTAACATCAAAAGGGTAGTCATGTAACATTCCGAAGACGAAGGAGATTGAATATATTGTACATTAATGGAGCAAGTAGTCGAGGTAGATGTTTTAAAAGTTTAGTTTGGTTAGGTAGGGTATAAGGTAGTAGGTGGGAGGACCAGAAATTATGATATAAATAGTTCATACCTGTGAAAGGGTTATTGCAGGCTCTGCTGAAGAACTTCTGTATATTCTGTAAATGGCTTAGTATATAGTAAATGATAAAAGACGTAATAGACTTAATGGTGAAAATGTAAAGAAAGTTCAAAGAGCTAAATAGATCGCATATATACTCTTTGTTTGATTAGAATTTTTCAAACATTGGGTAACTATAGAGATTACAATGTTTATGAGTTACATTGAGATCACTTATCTTTTACTAATACGTAGTATTAATAAACTTATATTACATATTCTCAGTATAATAATCATAGATTAATAAATAATTATCTATTATATTTTTTACTATTTTAATGAGAAAAGGAATTTTTAACATTTTCACTCCACTCTCCAATACTTCATAACCTTCACTTCCCACTCATCTATCATACTCATACTCTCAACTTACACTCTCACTCATACATCCTAAACATCACTCAGCCTCTACTCAACTCACTCATCTGCTCATACGTCACTCACATACACTCGAATCAAACATACACGTACATCTCAAACTTCAACCTCAACTCTACCCATGTCACACGTGCAACGTCACTAATCAGGGCTCTACTCACTCACCCTTCGACGTCACAACGATCACTCATCCTCGACTTTAAGCATACTAACTACTCCACATTTCACCCCAAATACTCGCTCCAAGGGAAGTTTCTCATAGATAAATCCTCTATCACTTCCATCTAGGGTGTTAGTGTAGCACTCCATTATTAGGTGGGTATGTTCTCCTATGTGTTGTCTTTCTAGGCCCAATCATCGACGTGTGCCATTACTTTGACTTATATAGTTGGCTTGTTCCATGTAACAATTTATATTGACACCCCAGGATTTTATCTTCTTCCTAATGACAATGGCGAATAACTCATTATTTTTTGGTTACACTACACATAAATGTCTGCTCGTCTAGAACTGCATAGTACACCATGCTAATGTCTTGATGGGGCACCTTACGCAAAAATGGTCGACAGGGAAAATTGGTCGACGGTCTCGGGCACATCTAAAAACCAACTCTTCGCAGTTACATGCCCCACCGCTCAGATCTGTTTGCATCGGTTAGGTTAAGTGTTTGGGGTGTACTAAGGTCTAGCTATAGGCTTAGGCAGGTCTCATAGGCGTTTGGGTATCAACGTCTAGAGTTAGTTATGTTAGTTATCAGGTTAAGTTTATAGCGTTAGGTAACATCATATTATAGGTTAATGTATGGGATATAGAATAAGTGGGTATCAGGTTACTATGGTTATAGGCTATAGGTTTAGTCTTTATAGGTATTCGCGTGTAGGTTGTTATTATGGGGTGGGAGTGAGAGGTGATGTCAGTGGGTGGGAATGAGGGGTTGTGTCAGTAGGTGGGAGCGAGAGGTGCTGTTGGTTGGTGGGAGTGAGGGGTAATGTCAGTGGGTGGGAGTAAGAGTTGGTATCAGCGGGTCGGAGTGAGAGGTGGTGTCGGTTGATAGGAGTGAGGGGTGTTTTCAGTGGGTGGGAGTAGTGGGTGGTGTTGGTGTGTGGGAGTGATTACACTTTACTATGTGTTTTATTCAAAGAGCCATTTTTATATTATGTTTTATCCAAAATGATATTCTCAAATATGACTTGGATCAATAGTACATTAGGATCAATGATCAAATATCAAGATGGTCAAATTGGCCAAGTGAGATAGGGGAGGGGTGTGGTGGTTTGATTTACGGATTTTCTGATTTTACGCTTTACACGGGATAGTAGAAAAAAACCGGGCAAATCTTTTTTTACTGTGTTAATCACATTAGAAAATAATAAAGTTTTCTGTAGAAACAAGCAATATTCAAGCAAATAGAAACCAAAAATAAATGAAAAATATTATAGTTTGAACTTCCTCTTCAGTGTGTTTCTCTCCGAAAGTTTCCACCCTTCCTTTGCCAATGGCCAGGTATTAGGTTTCAGCAACCCGAAAACACTATATAGTAGCAGTAGCGTACGTCGGTTAACCTCGGCGTGGTGTGACGATGAGGTTTTCTATTCTGTGATAAGAAAGGATGTATGCCGAATTTCATTCTTCTACACCATATTTCACAAGTTTTTTGGCTCAGCCCCAGTAGGGTTCTCAAACACCCCGTGAAGGTTCTGAAATGCATGGATATTCGAGATCTATTGATCTAGTATAAAACATTATGATCTCTGATAACTTAATTCTCTTGTTGGGAAATAAGAAGTTAGTACAAACGAAAAGGCCCATGTGTGGCGGGTTGATATCCGAAATCCTTCACCGTCCTTTGACTCCTTCTCCTGCTTCTAGTACTCTTCAAAATATTCTTCCTAAGTTTATACTGAGCTTTTCTTCAGAGGACCCCCTCTGGGGGCCCAGACAACCTTTGAGAAATTTAAAGCCTTATATTCGAGAATCTACGGGTGTTTCAATAACATATATAAGACACCAATATGGGGCTAAACAAATATATATTAATTCATCTTTCAGAGAACCTACCGACTTCCGACTCCTCTGGCTTAGACGCCTCCCTCGACTCCTCCTTCTCTCTGTATCCGATCTCGACTCCTTTTCTCCATCTTCGCTATATGTCTTATTCTCGTCCTATTTCTTTCTTTTTTCGGGCTGGACCCCTCCGGGGGTCCCGGACTCCGGACTCCGACTGTCCGACTCCGACTCCGACTCCGACCTCCTGAATACCTCTTCCTTCTCTATGCAATCTCAAATTTCATCCTTCTATGGTCATTTCCTATTTTTAGGGCCGGCACCCCCTCGTGGGGTGCACGGCCACTTAACCTGACGAGGTTATGCCGTCAGCTGATGGACTGGCATATTTTAGAAAGGTACGAAAACCCCTAACCCCACCTCTCAGAGCGCGATTCGCGGGTATATATACATATTTACACGAAAAAAATTTTTTTTAGTTCGAAGCAACCCTGCTCGCTCTCACTACACGATATTATCGACTGAGATTTAAAAATATAGGATACAATGATTTGCTTTCGATTATATTTTAAATGTAATTACGCTCAAACCAGGATCACTCAGGAAAAATTGCACCTTTTTACACGTGCAAGAATAAATGGATATTAAGTAAAGAACATAGAATAAAGTCGAATGAAACCATACAAAAATATGATCTCGTTTCGAAATGCATTTAAAAAAACCGTCGCAAGGACACAAAAAGCTCCACTATAGGGGGCTAGAGTTCGGTTCCAAAATACTCGTTCCAAAATCGGTCTTCCAGATCTTTATAATTCAGGTCCTAAACTGACGGTAAAAAATTACACTAACCTTGGACACGTCAATGTTTGAAATCCGGTTTTGTTGGTAAATAGATGCTAAAATACTTAGCAACATCTTGCATTAACTTCTGTGTTGCAACTCATTCGCGTGGCTATTCCAGTTTGCGCTGTCAGTTGTGCACATCCACTAATATAGTTAAATGATAGTAGTAATATAATTGATAATATATAATACTACTAGTATATATTTATCATTTAGATTATACTAATTATAATAAAATATATAATATATATAATAATATATAACCAAAATGCTTTTTATTTATATATTTATATATTGTCCTAAAATTAGATTATAGATATATAATGGGTAATATATTAATATTCAGAGGTAAGTACCAAGTTACTACATAAAGTTCATATTATATACTAATATTATAAGTATATTTTTATCGTATATGATATATATTATTTGAAAATAAAATCAGAGGTGGTGTACAACCCGCTCATTATTAGGGTGTAACCAGGTTAGTGCGCCCTCGTACCTCGAGAAAACGTAGTCCGCTCAGCGCTCCTCCCGCACCGTATTCTCAGAACCATGAAACCTTTACCGCTTCGCAACGTTCCAGGCGAAAGTCCCGCAACGTAGCTAGAGATGTCTTCCTCGTAATTTTTTTTTTATTATTTTTTTGTTTTTTTTTTTTTACAATTGTCACCAACCACTCACGGGCAGAGCCACTAGTTCAAGGAGGGGATGGTGTAGTGGCACGACATCAGTGTATTCATCAACATAAACGCAAAACTACGCAGATTAGCACAGAGACGCAGGCTTTAAATGTGGAGAGAGATGTAAAATTCAGCAGGAATACATTAAGAGGTTAAGAGAATTCCGACAAAACAGATAGTGAGCGGGCCCAAAAGAAGGAAGCACCCACAGTGAAAAAGCCTGGGGTTTCTGGAATATATACAATCTGGCAAAAACACAAAAACTCATGCGCCGACACAGACACCCTGTATGTGCTACGGAGGGCGTCTTTAAGGTTGAGGGGGTACGCGAAGTGATAAAGTTCCTTAGCCACCTAGCCGCTGCCATAAAACCCAGGCTTTAAGTTACTATCGACCTATAGAAAAGCAAGATAAAAAAGCACCAAATCATCGCGCTTGCGCAGATATGAAAACGAAGGGTCAATGATCTGGAAAGTGTTAACAGATGGACAGTTTATAAGCCTTTGGCCTTTTGAGACCCTATCCAAAAAGCCGGGTGAAACCAGAGCCCCCCAGATTTATGAGACAGTACTCCATGCAAGGGCGGATGAGGCCCTGTATAGCTGGAGACAAACTGAGAAGAGGAAAAAAAGTCTCGCAGCTTAAAACCAGAACTCCCAGTTTCTTGAAGGGCCGACCTAGCAACCATTGTGATGGGATGTGAGTGTTCCAAGACATTTTTTTGGTTATGTTAAGGCAAGGATGTTTATATTGTCAACGAGGGAGCGAAACGATTGAGAAACCGTTGAAAGAGATAGGGGAAAGTTAGAAAGAAGTGTCTTAAGAGAGGAAAATTCGTGCGAGAGTTTGGTTTTGTTGTAAAGATATTGAAATGTTCAACTTGAGGTATAGACGACCCACCCGGAAAATTCTGTAACATTTTGGTAAAGCGAGAAATAGAATTCGGAAAGATGTAAGAAGCGAGAAGGCAGGCGAATTTTCTAGAAGTACAAAGAAGGGAAGGCGAATGGAAAAATAAGGTGTAGAAGAATAGTAAGGGTTCGATGTCAATCGCAGATGACGAAGGGATAGACGAGTAGATGTTGCAGTGAGAAGAAAGTTAGTGTAAAGTGATGTAAATAAAGGAGGAGATAGGGACAGAACCCTGAGGAAAATACCACTATTGACAGTACAAGAAGAGAAAGGCAGCCGCAATGCTATCATACAAAGCAGTCGTCGATACCTTGTATCGTCGTATTTTAGAAAGAAACGTAACTATTAAGTAGGCAAAACGAGAAAGAAGGAAACCCGCAAGAGGCTAAATGGAGAGCTATTTTAAGAAGAAGACTGTCGAAGATGACGCGGGCCGTAGAGAAAACCCCCGTTCAAAGGCCGTGGATATGTCAAGCGGCTCAATCTCGACAGCCATAGTCATTCTCATCGTACGAATATATAGCGTTATTTCTGATTTCCAAATCAGTTAGATTAGGAAAGTATAATCGCCAGTAGGACCTCGAGACGACCGAAAGACATTCCGATACTAAGGAAGCGATCGGAAAAAGAGTGAAGGAGACAATCCAATGTCATTAAGAAAATGAGATTTTGTGAGTAGGTTCAAAGATCTTAAGATTTAGTTAATTACAGTTGAGAGCGTGTTGTAACTGATTAGGGCTCAGAATAGTTAGAAGAGATCAGAGAGCCGCTTTACTTTTACTCGGTTACAATTAATGTGCGACTTTCACAAAAAGCGTTTAAATTAATATTAAATACTATAAAAACAGTAACCTAACCTAACCTAAACACTAACAATTATAAATATGATAAACCTTCATATAAACAAAGATCATAATATTATTTTGAAAAAATTGACCTAGAAATGAAATATTACAATTATACTCAAGATTTTCCTATTCTTTATCACTCCTCAATGTCTTCTTTTACACAGAAAACACAGGAGATTCGATATTAACCTTTCAACAGATAAAAGATCTCAGCTGAAACCTAAACTCAAAGAACATTAAAAGCAGTTTCAAGTGACCCTTGACCTGTTATTGCCCTCCAAATAATAATAACCCCACCCAAAATGTCTAAATATTCGCTCTACAGCGTCAGAACTATAGGAGAGTGTGTAACTATTATTTTTAAATGAACAAGCTTCAACTAAAATTCTTCTAACTTGTCCTTATGCTTCTAAAAGGAAAGATTCGCCTTAGGTGAGAGAGAGTGCTTTGTGTAAGTTCGACTTGCTTCCTAGCTAGAATTCCGATTGCTTTTAATTTAACGGTCCTCATTCAACTCTTCATATAATCTATTCAGGCCTCCCTTTTCTGAAATATTTTGACTCACTCCTTTGATTCCCCATTATGAAGGACTCTTAATTTACGCTCAAGATTTTTTTAGTTTATATAGAATCCTTATAGACTAAGCCTTAACGTCTGCTATGTAAGATTCTCGATTGCTAATGTTACGTATCAGCTCGGCTTAATATACTTTATAATATAACATTAACTTAAACTTATAATATACTTATTATATAATAATATATTATATTATATATAAATTATATTTCTATATACTATATTATTAATATTTATTATAAAAAAACTCAATATTAATAAAATATCTATAATAATATAATATATCTATACTACTACTATAATTATTATATATATATTATACATTTATACTCATTAACCCTATTATATTACTATAAGTTTATACTTATAATAAGAATATATATTTACCATTTTATATAGATATTTTTCATATACTATATTAAACCTCCTATGATAATTAACTAGCTATATTATACTATTACGGTGAGTTGGCTTGATTTATACTAATAGATATAATTATATTTATATTGTAATGTTGTGTTATACGTAATTACCCCTATATATATTTAATTATTAATTATTGGTGGTTGTCGAAAGCAGATAGTTGATTAGATGTTAAATGGCTAAATGCCTTCTGTGGAGACTTGTTTTCTTAAGGATGCCTTCATTGAACACATAGTTATCAGATTGAGTGGTAAGTACCATTCAGTCTTTTAAAATCACTTTGAAATGATTTGCTATTAATTTATTATAAATGGTACTATTAAAGGAGGTTGAGATTGGGTTTTTTGGAAGTTTAATTATTTAAAAACAATAGTTCTTGATACGAGACTTACTAGCTTATTAAACTTAAAATAAAAATTATAATTTCTTGATTATAACCAATTAAGATTCTTATACAGCCTAAACTATACTTTCATTTTCAAAAAGGTGCGGAACAAAAAAGAGCAGAAACTTTTTTTGATCCGCAACGTGCAAGTCCGCTAATTTCCTGACGTCATCCGAACACCTCCGCTAATCGCACCTTATTATCTGGTAGTCCGTCTGCTCGGACGCGAGGAGGTAGCAGGAACTAGCGGACATAAAGAGCGGAACCGTGAGCCAACACCTTCTCAGAATTTTATAATATATATATTATATTAATTTATACTTAATATATATATATGTATCTATAAGTATATATCTATATTAATTATTAAAAATATACAAGGTGTTAATTTGTATAATAATTAATAATATTAATTATGTTTTATAGTATTATTTAATAAAGTATAATATTATATATGAGGTATAGAGTATTTAGATAGTAACTATATAAAGGAATATTATGGATCTTATATATAATATTAATATATGTGCCATATATATAAAAGGTATATATACCATATATTATATAAATGAAGTATATTTATAATTAAATAGATGATAGTAATTATAATATGTATATATATTAATTTGTGTATTTATAATATATTTATATATTAATATATATAATACATTATTCAGTATAATATTTAAATTATATACTTTAAAAAATAATATTCAATATTGATAGGTTAAAATAAATATCATATATATAATATTGAAGAATATAAAGGAAGGGTAAAAAAATATCCAACTCAATAATTACGGTGTTGTGATTTGGTGATAAATTTACATGATAACCAAAAAATGATTTTATATCTAAAAAAAGATACACCGATATTTCACATCAAATATCTTTATATTAACTGATCTTTTATTTAATATTTTTTATTTTATTTACTAATAAATATTTGTGGAAGGGGATCTTATTTATCTTATGTTGTGGAGGTTATTTACCTGTTTGTAGGGGAGAAGGACGAAAATAATTTTATCTCCAGTACACATTTAAAAAACTCATTTATATAGTGAAAATTTCATAAATTTCATATTTTCTTGAAATAAATTTTATAAAATTCAGTAGTTGGTATTCAACTTCCTCTCGAAGTTGCTCTTACATGAAAATATGTAAAAATCCATTACTTGTATTTTAATCCATATTATTTTAAAAGACAAAAAACTTTGAATTGTATTTACTCCTCTCGTTATCTGAACTGTATAATGAAGGTTTTAATCAATATAACCCAATCCATTAGTGAATCTATTCTGAGACGCATGGGCAAACGCACGGAAAGTTTTGATAGAGGCCCCACATTATTGGAGCTAAACGGATAAATAAAATGAACAAATTTTTCATATAAAGGACTTAACGAAATACCATACCTCCCCAATTAATTATAATAATGTAAATATTAATGATTTATATTAATAAATAAATTTTCCAAACACACCAACACACACCCACACATCACCACACTTTCTAAAACAACACAACACACACAAACACACACACATTACACACCACACCAAACACCACACACATAATATATATATAATAAACCTAATTATATAGTATCCTAATAATTAAATATAATATATTTTTGTATAATATAATAATAAATTAATAATACACAATTGAACAAAATCCAATATAAATAATAAATATATTAATTATTTAGATTTATAAATATAATAAAATTCATAAAATATACCAATAATAATATTATTAGTATAATTAGTATTAATATATATATTAACCCAATACTATACATTACCATATAAATATTATATAAAATATTATACCAATAATATCACTTATACTAATATAATTATATAATATAATTATATATATTAGTATTATTATATATAAAATATAATATATTATTTATATTATATATATATATATAATTATATATATATATATATATATATATAAAATATATATATACTATACATAACACATCTATTTATTGTATACCTATACCTAATAAATAATATTTAATATTTATATAATTTACAGTGGCGTATCAAGCTGTGAACCCATTTCACACTTCGACTTAATTATCTTCTATGACATATTATAGATCTTATTAAACTGCTAATAAAATATCTAGACCTCAGAACATAATATAAATACTGTCAAAAATTTTATTATCGCTTGATTTAATTAATAACAGGCGTTCCAGCTGATAACTATGGTTTGAGGCGTACATACCTCAAAATTTACTTCATACTCTTTTGGTTGGCGCAACTCGGGGAAACAAGTGTTGTTAAAATCTCCATGCAGCTATAGACGTAGTTCATCGAGGCATAGATATACATCTCGTGGTTTATAATTTGATTAAAGGCCCACATCATATTCTAAAAATACAAAATTCGCATAGAAATATATTATTATTTATCTATCTATATCTTTATCTAGATTAATAATATTTATATATATATATATAATCATATATGTTTATACTATATTAATAATATAATATATCAAATATATAACTTTATTAGCTTGTTAGTTGATAGATATAGTTAAGTATATTGGTATATATAATATATATATATAATATTTATAATATAATATATATAGGTAAGACTTTACTTTATTAATTTATTTAATCTCAACTTTATATATATTGTTACGTTAATATCAATATAATTATTGTTATAATGATATATAAATATAATAAAATATAATAAAATTAGGCTTCGCTGAAAATTTTTAGAACATAATAATATAACCATATATATATAATATTAATATATTATTAATATATTATTAATATATATGTTATATTATATAATGAAATATTATAATATATATATATAATATATATATATATATTATATAATATATATGGTATATATATTTAATATTATATAATATATGTATATTAATATAATATATATTATATTATATATATATATTAATATTATATATATTAATATATATAATATATTAATATATATATATATAAATATTATATATATATATATAATATATTAATATATATATTATAAATATATATATTATATATATATATTATAATAATGTTTATTATATTATATATATATATATTATTATATAATATATATATATTTATTATTATATATGTAAATATAAAATATAGTAATATATATAATATATTAATATATTAATGATATGTATATGAATGGAATAATAGGAGAATATAGTAAGAATAAATATATATATCAGGAGGTGATGAATATGAGAGTATATTAGACCTTATGAAAGAAAACGTATCAATATCCCTTTACCAAATTTAATGAGTGTACGACAAAATTCTCTTATTTTTTCTTTGCCGAAATTAGAGCAAAGATGAATGAAGAAAAATGATCTAGTTTGCGATAATGAAATTATTAAAGAAGAGGTATGATGGTAAAAAAAATATGAGGACAAAAAGTGCAAGAATCATCGCGTAAAAAAAATAAGAGACTAGTTAAATATTCAGATCAATTGAAAAAGGTTGACCTTCGTGCGTCTGACCCAAGTATTGTAATTTAACGGAGAATTGTGTGTGAAGAGAAAATATTTGCTATTTTATGGCTTTAGATAAAAATATTTGTGTTAGAATATGTGTTTGAATTGAGGCATAGCTACTTAGTTTACATTTTTATGTTGTCACAGGCAAAGAGACAATTGCCATTTCTCTTATTATAATGTAGGTTAAGGCTACTTTAAGTTAGTTATTAAATATATATTATATAGAGAGGATAGTATATAGGATAGTAGAGAGAGAGAGATAGGATAAGAAATTTAAGGAAGATAGGGAGAGAGAGAGAGAGATATATATAGGAGATAGTATATATATTATTATTAGAATTATATTATATATTAGTATATGATAAAAGAGAGAGAGAGTAAGTAATTTATAATATTGGAGTGAATTTAGAGTAAAATTATTATTATACTTAATACTAATTAATATAAATATTATTATTAAAAATTAATATTTATTAAAAATATTTGGCTAATTGCCATTTAAGTCTGTTTTAAATTAATTTTTTCATTTTATCATTTTAGAAACAGTTGGAACAGAGTTTGACTATTTTCAGATTAAATAATATATATTATATATATGCCTAATATTTAATTATATTAATCAATATACTTAATGAGTACGAAAATTAATAGGTGTGATTACATGATATGTATCATAGATTCGTATATTTATATTATAAATGGACTTAGCCACTGGCTTGCTCTGGTGTATGGTATGGTTTTCTTTCGTCGTTCAATTATGAAATATTCGTGTTTTATTATATTCATTTCCATAATGATTAAATTAATAAATATAATTATAAATAATATAATCAATTATTTAAATATAATTAATATTAAATAATAATTAAATAATTAATTAATATAATTAAATTTTAAATAATTAATTAAATAATAATTAAATATAATAATATTAAATTAATAATAATAATCTATTAAATTAAATATATATTTAATGATAATTAATTATTAATACCAACTAAATTTCTAGAACCTAGGCCCTGATGTATGCTGTATGCCTAAGGTGACTTAAATTATATATATATATAATAATATATAATAATAATAAATTATATATAAATAATAAATTTTAAATAATAATTTGATCAGATTTTTGAATTTAAAAATAATACATATTTTTCCTATTAATAATATTGGTAAAATTTTATAAATATTAAATTTTTAAATATAATTTACATAAATAATACAAAAAAATATTGTACAATTATTATTAATATTACGTGAACAAAATAATATAATAACGTTTATAATACGTTATTAATTAGTGACTTAACAGGAAGATCTTCAAACATATTAGATTTTCTAATCTTGATAATAGGGTATGTACTCACCCGTAAAGTATGTATGAAACTTAGATATGGGGGATTTAATATAGTGTTAGGGTATAATAGACAAAGGAGAGAGAACGGGGGACGAGAAGAATGAAGTATTTTATGTGTAAATACGCAGAAAGTAGAGAGATAGTATTAGTGAGCTCTCTTATCAAAAGTTGAATCTCGAAGTACGCCGCTAGATTAATTGCGTTACTTTAGTATATTTTTTCATCTATATGCTAAAAGATTTATGTCTCTTAATAATATTAAAACACATCAATTTCCATTTAATAGTTATAGATAACAATTATAAGTAGCATATTTTAAATTAAATATTTATGTATATTATAAATAAGCACTTTACAAAATTCAATATTATTATAAATTCTATTTATATTTTATTATTTAATTTTATTATTATTTATATTTATATATTTTTTTTATATTTATTTATATATTTTATAATTATATATTTATATAGTTATAATATTATATATAATATATAAATTATATTATATATATATAATATATTAATTATTAATTAATATATTTTTATATAATATATTATATATTACTATATATATATAGATATAATTATCTTATATATATATATCATTATCTTATATATAATATATTATATTATATGTATTATTATTAATATAAGCAAAGATATATATTCTTGGGTTAATCATATAATATCAAATAAGAGAGAATTAAAATAAGAAAATATTAGTGATATATAAATAAAAATTGTATAAGTGGAGTACTAGTGTTTATCCTCATCTACATCATTTTAGCGCTGCCTCATTCAGTGAGCTTTCAGCAGAAGTTATAAATAAATATAACTATAGCAATATTTCACCATTATTAAAATCATTATGTTAATTATTATTTATATTAGGTAATTGTAAATAAGTATAGAGGTAAAAGAGGAGTTAAAGAATAGAATAGGTAAATTGAGAAGCGCTGCTTGAGGTACGCACTAGATAACCTATAAAGGTTTCATCGTAGATTACGTGAAAACTCACTCGTGACTATACAGACATAATCCATAATATAACACTCCAATGATAGAATACTAATTATTGGCAGTGGACGTTTTTACTGCCATCATGCGTGCAGCGTGAAGTTGGAGTGATGTGCTGTGCTATATATTATGACTTCCTAGTTATTTCACCCTATATTTTATCTGTTTGTGTTGTTTAAAATAAATTGAAAGTTAATATATATATTAATTATATCTTCATTTATATATGGGTTTATAAAAAGGTTTAAAAGTGATAAAGTATACGAATGCACTCCTTTACTTATGAGTAGTATGTTATACTAATCAATAAGTTAGATTTATAATAGTGTAATTATTAATTAGGGACTTTTTAGCGTGTGTGGCCGTATATATAACCAAGGGACTCAATTATAAATAATACATATATAATGTGGTAATCTCATAGACGGATCCAGGGGGTTGCATGCAACAATCTTATAAGTGTTGCTCCTTGTGTGGTCTCTTTCATCCCATTTTGTATTGAATAAAATATGATGTTAATAATATAATTTATTCTTTTTAATCCTGTTATTATAACTTTATATCAGTGAATAATAATGTCCCTCTTAATTATATAACCCTTCATGGCGTTCTAATTCACTAATTTTAATGTAGTGAGTTAAGTATACTTTTTATCATCACTGAATTATCAAATTATCATAAGCCTTATGCGTCCACTCTTGCTTCTCTATACTTCAACAATTCATATTTATAGGATACTACACTCACGGGTTACTTATGCATAGATTTTATGATCACTAATGAAATATAAAGATGATATATGGAGTCTCTGTGGTGATTTAATATAAGGACAGTAGATAAAAGGATAAATGACCAATCAAATAAACGTACAACATAGTCCCCTCTAGGGTAGAAGAGCGTAAAAATAGGTGAAGATAAGGCTTAATATAGGGATAATAAAGTTTGTGGCACTAACCAGATACAGAACACGATACTTATATACAGGATTTATGTGAGTATTTTGCGGAAGGAAAAATAGAATATTAAGAATATCTCCTCCTAAAATCCCATGTCATCAATGTTTAAGTATTTATATAGGAGAATATATAAGGCATTCAAATAATTATTGATTGCAGGATTATAATTATTCTATGGAAGATCTTACAGCAGTAGGAAGGCAAAGGAACATAATTAAGCTGATTTGGATTATTAGAACAATATATTAATTGGCAGGTTAGTAAAAGTAATCGACATAATGAATTATAAGCCCGAATAAATAATAATTATAGCATATAAGTATTATTAATTAATATTAATCAAGAATATAAATATATATAAGGATAGAGGGAATGGTAATGAGATTATTTTGAATGGGATAACGAATACGTAATCAGATAGAGAAGAGTATGTATGCCACTTAGTCAATGCTATATATAAATAACCACATGTCACATAAGGGTTTATTACATAGTTGAATGGAAAAAGATTTACCCGTGTGTCCTCTTGTTGTCAAATGTTAGAATTTCCTGAGCCAGGTGCAAGAATACTTTACGCGCCACAAAATTTTAAAAGCTTATATTGATAAATGAGATCAGAGAACACAAACAAATTGCGGATTAGAGGTGAAGGATTATTGCCGGAAAAGGGAGAAGTGACGTGTGGAACTTAGATTAAAGCAGGAGGCCCGGACGGAGGGATCATTTAGGCGTTGAGTTTTACCATAACTTATTATGAAGGCGCAGCATTGTGAAAAATTGCTTTCCGGACGTTATGGAATTAGAAATGACAACGAGAGGATAACATCTGACTGTGTGGTTTATTAAGAACAGTAAGCGAATTTTAGAGAAGATGTTTAAATCGCAAGAAATTATAGAAAGAACAAAGTAGTTGTGTAAACTTTTTGTAATAATAGAGGATAAATTGTATTACAAAAACACAAATCTTCTCTCAATCTTGAATCGCCAGAAATATTTCCCTTTGTAGTCTGCAAGAGTTGCCTGATAATATAAAAGACAAAAAGACTTGAAAGGTAAAAGATTTAGCCCGGTTAAATGATCGGAAAGGTTGTTCTTCCTGTGCAGCGCGGACCTACCCTCAAGAATGGCGACCATTATGAGAGTGTGGAATTTAACGTGGCACAGACGACCCAGAAAACTAAAGAAGGATAAAGTGATACATAATAATACGGTGATATACGAGGATAATGTTGAGAAAAGAAAGGTGATAAGATAAAATAAAGGTACTATTATGCCTTATATATATAGATATATATATAAATATATATATATATATATATACTATATAATATTAATATATATATAATATATTATATATAATATATTAAAGTAAAAAATCACCTAAAAATATAAAGAAAATGAGAAAAATCAGCACAATCATAGAGAATATAATTGAAAGAGGGGGAGGAAGAGAGACCAAGGTCGCTATGTTTTCGACACCCTGTGTCTTTCTTCAGACGTCAAAACAAAAATAATTATAAATAAAAAACAAAAATGGAAGAGTTCTAGCACCGAAAAAGTACAGACATTACGAAGCAAAACAAATTAACCTGAGTTGGGGTCTTGGTCAGTGCAAAATGATGGTCCTTATGAAGAGGAGGTTCCACAAATTATATATTGTACTACTGCTGTGTACGATAATTAGAAGTTAGTGCCTGTTGTTAAATGTTGAGGGAAATGTGTAGTTGAAGTAAGAATATGGTAAATCTGCTTAAGATGAGATGAGGAAGTTTTATACACCATGTGAGTGAGTGAGAAAGAGTAGGCAGAGAGGGATATTCATTAATGAACAGAATACACAAAAGTGAGAAAGTAGAAAGTAATAAAAGAGAGTAGAGACATAATACGGCCATCATAGTGTTGAGATAAATTTGACAGAAAACAGGAAGGGGATGAGAAAATAATAGAGTAATAATCAATAATAATGAATAATAATACTATAGAATAATAATGATATAGAATAATAATAGAATAATTAATATATAATAATACAATAATAATAACTCATTAATACATGTGACTAATAATAACTTTCACCAATATCTGATAGATTTAATTCAGAATGAATAATTAATATATTTTCTACTATAAATATTCGAAATTTGAATATATAATAAATAGGATAATAAAGTGAGAGAAATGAATATAATTGTACTCATTTAGAGCATTATAATGAGTATAAGTTGACATGAAGTACCGAATTTAAGGATAATAATAATAATATAATAATAATAATAATAATTAAATTCAATTAATAATAATATAATAATAATTAATAATCAATAATAATAATAATATAATAATAATGAATAATTATAAAATAATAATAATAAAAATAAATAATATAATAATAATAATATAGTGAAACTAAAATTGAGTCTGAGTAAAGTAAATAGTAAAAGTGGAAGATTTAATAACATTAAATATGTATATCATATAGTCACATAATAAATAGGAGTAATAGAGCTTTAAGTAAATAAATTGGGCAGCAGGCGGAACAATGCGGTGTATATTATAAATATAAAGTGTGGTAATAGTATAATTATTATTAATAGTTAATTATACTAATAAATAAGAAGAAAAAGGTTAAATATAAAATATATGAAATTTAACTCAAATAATAAAGTAAAGAAAATAATAATAAAAGATGAATAATAATAATACTATACAATAAATTGTAATAAATATTTATATCGAATATTATATAATATGTAGATGGTATCCAATAATGAGGATAAGTAAATAATCCCATAATGAAAATGATGATGATAATAAGGTCTAACCAGATTATAACAGGAGAACCCAGAGATTTATTGTATTAAAGTGCCAATTAATAAATAATAAATGTTTTTTGGTTGCAATAAAATCCAAAATATGAAGGGGTGATAGTGTGAAATTAAAGTGTGTTTTTTAATAAATAATAATAAAATGAGATAATAGAATAAATTGAAGGGCACATAATTGAGGATAAAATAAATATAGATAATAAACAAATAATATGAAGAAAATAAATAATGAAAATGAATAATAGATAATCAAGATGTTTTCAAATCATAATGCAGAACAAATAAAGAAATTAAGTAAAATTGGAGAGTCAATTAACTGAGTTAAATAAATAATGAGATAAGAAGTTAATAATTCAACTCAAGATCCACACTATAATAATGATCCCAAAATAATAATAATCGATATTATGAATAACTTAATATTTACCCGATTGAATTAAATTAGAGAGATTAATGAACTTAAGGGTTAAATCCACACCAGTATTAAAATAATAAAGAAAGCTTGATTTGCTTAAAAGTCTGGTTGTGAAGGAAGAAGAGACGGTTTGATAAAGAAATTAATTTTGTTCCTAAGGTTTTTATGTGCAAACCTCTTAGATAATTGATTTTGATATTCCCAATCGCAATTGTGTTAATAAGACCATTCCGGATTCTAGTTTAGTCGTCCCCCATGGCTAATCAGTTGTTCGGAGGGATATGAAAGAGGGATGAAATTAATCCAATTCACAACAAACTACACAACTCAAGCAACCTCTTCTCATGAATTCATTATAAATTTACTTGGGATGGAAAATTTGAGCAAAGTAAACAAAATACTATCCCAGTTTATTAGTTATATGTACATCAAAATAATTCAAATCTTTATTTTCTTTGCGGCAAAACCCTCTTAATACCTGCAGTGATGTTTTGTTTCCCAATGATAACATTACTTCCTCTAACCAGCCTCCTCAACACATGAATAAAAGTAACTTGGGAAATATTTAATCAATTTTTTACGGTTGGTTTATATTCCGTATCTCTACCGCACGTAAGAATTCTTGGCGCAAGGAAGGTGGTAGTAGATCTTTGATATAAACAGAGGGTCTAATAACTAATGTTGTTACCGCAGACTATCCTCCCTAGGTCTCAAAGGAGTACTCTCATTATTTGTAAAGACAATCGCTTGTTAGGCTACTTAATCAGATGTAAGGAATTACAAGAATACGAAGCCAAATTACCATTGTTTGGGGGACTGCAACAAGAATATTATACTCCAGTTGTTGGTGAGGGTTGGTCTCCTTCATCTCCGTGAAACTTAAATAATGATATTATTCTCTTGGACAACGGGAAGTAACAATCTAAAGACCGTGTCAAACGAGGGGGTCACAAAGTTTAAAATACATTGTTCAAAAAATCGCGAAAATAGTGGTACTTTGATATGCATAGCTCCACTTGAGATCTCCATAATAACAATACCAAAATCGGAACCCCGAGGAGGTGGTGTATCTTAGTACCGTCCCCTGGCAGGAGAATTGCCCCTCTGGGTCTGAAATTTGGAGAGACCAGCTCGGCATGTCCGTCCAAATATCCATAAGCTTAATACAAAAATGGACATTAATTCGGGTCGACAACAGTCAAAAAATTAGGTGATTTTGCCTACACATATAACGTAATCATTTTAGTGCATTTTCATTTCTGATGAGCAATTAGGGTACAACATCGGCTTAAAAACCTTGCTCTTGTAGCGATTCATTTCCATCTCTCGTAACTGTATATAAAAACGACTCACATCAGAATCCCTTTCTTATAAAATCTAAAATATCATAAAATCAACTAAATGGGGAAAGGTACTCATTTTAGGGTGATTATATATATAATTAGTACTGAAGAGTCTGTGCAGAAACTTATCTATGTTAATTTATTAGGAAATTACATTTAGTGATATATATATAGTTAGGTAAGTATTAAAATGAATTCTTCTGAATATGCTGTATATAAATATAGATATTATAATAGGATTTAAATTTCTGTGTTAGATTCAATTTAGGTCCTTGATCATATATAGCCTGACACAGTATTGTTAAGATATAAATTATACACATCATTAGTACAAGATCTGCAAGAATAATAGATATAAATAAAATGTAAGGCACTTTACCGATACAAAATTGTGATATTAAGGGAACACCATATTGAGTTTAGCGATATTCCGGTACAAAATCTCTGTAGTTTTTCGCACACCAGTACTGCTTGTGATTTTAGAAATGAGTAAATAATGTATAGATATATTATATATGAGGGACTCTCATGCAGAGGTTGTCGGCAGATTAGGAAAAACAGTGGTCGTGAAATATAAGACGGTATAGAGGATATAAATAACTATATTTATAGAGAAATTAATATAATGTATAGATACATTAATCAATACTATTATACGAGATAGGAATAAGTATATTTTATCACCTACAAGGTATATAGTGAGTATAATAAATATATATTTATTAAATTATGATAATTATAAATGAAAGTATAGGTGAGTATATATATTTGTATATATATACCAATTTGGGTTAAATGTGAGCAAGTACAATAGTGCCTAGAAATGGAAGTTTGAGATAAATGGCAAGTTTAGGATATACATTCGCAAAACTTCATAGATTTTACTTTACGGAATTGCTTGATTACACCCCATCAGGGCGAGGGATGGAGGCACTACTACAAAGACATGGGAATTTGTGTAATCATAGTAAAACTGACGTCGAATCATTATTAGATCGTAAAAGTATGTACAAGATTGAAGTTAATCACGGGCTTTAGATAGGGGAGAAAAGATGATATGAAAAAGGAAGAAATGATTAATAATTGGTATTGGACAAGAATAAATGTTTCATGGAAAAAGACGGCGGAATCGGAGCTTTAGTGTTATTCAGATAATACCATGTTATTATATTAAACAAGGTAGTTGAGGTTTTCTCCGGGCACTCTCAGCAAGGTCTGTGTGATTCGTCTCCTGAATTATAGGGGTTAAAATATTGATAAACTGAAACTTTGTCCTCAAGATTCACCTTATTTATTAATTAATTAAAAAAAAGGGGTAATAGATTACAGGGTAATAATAATGTGGAAGCCATGGATAAGGAAGGAAATGGATTTATATATTTATGTCGTTATCTTCATAAATAATCAGTATTTCCCAATAATTTAGTCTAGGATACGCTTCGGAATAAGCTCACCTCAGCGATGTCATAAACTCTCTCTCTCTCTACGCTTCATCTCATCTTTACTCTGTCAACTCAAACATTGCTTCTCTCTCTCTCTCTCTCCTCTCTCTCTCTCTCTTCTCTCCTTCTTCCTCTTCCTCTCATCATGTCTGAGCAGATAGAATATTGTTAGTACGAGTAAAGATTTGTATGGATATACCCATGTGTAACGCAATACACATTCCTCTTAAAATGTTTTCAATTACCAGTTGTCAATTTTGCTTGTAGATAACTTACTCCTAATATCTTTGTAAACAATATCCTTATTAATAAAAGAGAATTTTTGAAGTTGGTTCTTCAATTCAATTATTTTAAAATCCGCTAACCAGAAAAAGGCCAAGAGAACACCCACAAGATGGAGTAAATCATACCCTGCAGATTACATAAATAATGACGGCGGCGTGTAAAGATTTTTCGTAACATATTTTATTACGGTTAATTGTTTTGTCGAGGACCGTCTATGTCAAAATAGATGCTTTTCTCAACTAATATTTTCTAAAAGGTTAATTGCTCTGTGGTTCCTTTGGTATTTCCTCATACAACCCTAGGTACTTCTTTATTATAGTATCATCTGTTTTTGTATTTAGTACGCATCACATCACAAACATTGATTAGTACCACTCAAATACCTCATTGGAATTGGTGGAGTCTTTGATTTTTCGTCTATTTAATCTACCTTTATCATTGATTCTCTCCATGCACTTTTAACGGCAAAACTGCTGCACTTCAATTACTAACATAAATTAAATTCAATACATTAATTACTGAATAAGCACCCTACGCACTGAATTACGTCTAGAACTTTCTTACAACAAGGAGGATCTTGGGATCGACATATTTTTAAACTCCTCTTTTCTTCTTCTTGTATTCCTAAACATCTTATTTCTTTAGTCGCTGGTTTAGAAGTGGGCATCTCTGGTTCTTATCGTTAATTTTGGTGATTTTGCGCAAACAATCCCGGGCCTAATTGAAGGGAGAACGGAAGTAATGGACTATAAGAGTGTCTCTCATTTTCAGTCATAAGAAGGAAATTTGTGAGGCCGAGCCACTCTTCGTTACAGCACTCCTTAAAATTTCCCTATCCTTTCACCATGCTTGTATAGATAAGCAATTTAAGTTGTTATCTTAAATATTTTTAATTTACAAGAATGCAAAATAATATGTATCTATACATATATCATTAAAATATTTTATAGTATAGGATTATAATAGTTTTTGTTTAAGATTGGTGGTAGATTATTTTAGGGATAACGTAATATTATAGATAAAAGTAATAGGGATTAGTATACTTTTTTATAGATTATACTCATGAATACTTATGAATATTTGACATTATATATACATATATATCCACCAAAACGTTTATAGTTTATACTTTTGTAATATGAGATTATTATAATAAGTGAACTTAGAATAATATAAATCAAAAAATGATAATTGCAATTATAATGTAACCTTCAACATGCTGGAAATTATAATTAGGTAATTGGTAGTATAGATATTGTAGTAAACATAATTTATTGAAATTTTAAATAGGAGGAACTGATTATACTTATTATTTGCTTTACTAAATTGGTAAAAAGATAATAGATAAATAGAGATTTGTGGTAGTTAGCACTATCCTTTTAGAAATGAACGATAACAATTTCTAATTAGTTATAGATGTATAGGATTAATAAAAACTTAAAGGGAATATAGTGCGCGGTTTACTGGGTATTATATTAATTAGTGCAAGATAGGGTTGCTCAAATCAAAGGGCATCTGAGGGCACTAATTTAATGCGAGGTACTAGGAAATTAGAAAGAGAAGTCTCCTTATGATGATGGGCCAGTTTGCAGTGTAGTTATACGAGTCCTATAGGATTTGGGCTGGGAAAGGAAGATTATATTAAACACAAAAAAAAAAAAAATTAAGAGTTTTCGATAGTTTACCTATATTGCATGGCAAGATGATGAAAGTTTTGTGGACTCAGGCCGAATGATATAAAAACTCAACAGAGTACCCGTAACCTAATGTCACCGTTGAAAAACCGAATTATCGATTATATTGACTAAAAGATTTTATCCAGTGTTAATCTAGAGCTGGTAAACGATTAATTAGTGGTTATAGTCAACAAGTACAATTAGGATGAAATAAAAAGACTCCATCTTAGGAATAAAAGGTTAACTGTCTACATGCTGTTGGGGCTACACTCTCTATCGTAGTTCTGAGAGGGTTTGACATTGATTTTCTAATGGCTAATAACGGGCTGGCTGGAACCTTAACGCACGGATTATAGTGTATCAGCGCTCATAGGAGTAGACAGAGATACTATTTGTCAGCCAAAATTTTCCAGGGTTCAAACATTGGGGATGTTCACATGAGTAATTAGCTCATTCATAAACTGTTTATAGTTAAAACAGGCAAGGTTGGGCAGAAGTGGGAAAGGGCAATACATGATTATAATACCTTACAATCTTCGCCAGAACTGTCGTACGGACTACCAGTCTTTGCTTGAAAGTGAGGTATGATAGGCTCCGATACTGCGGTGTTCTTGAACACGCAGCTCTGGTTATTACCGAAGAATATACCTCAGGTCTTCCGCGCTAGGTGGATGCAAGGAAAAAATCAATGATTTTTTCAACTTGGATTTTTTCTACTTGATTATTCTCTGGCTCCAAAGTAATTCATGATTTTGCTTTTTTTTTGATTGGGTTCCTTCTTTAGATTTAACAATGACGGTTCAATATAACAACTAATTTTAAAATTCATTCGAAATTAGAAATAGAATTGTGGAAAAATTGTATATAAAGCGATTAGTGCAAATGATTAACCTGGAGTTGGCAAAAATTTCTTCACCTCTTAATATTTCGTACAAAAGAGTCTTTATGGTTTCGCAAGATCTATGGATTTTCTGTTATTATTTCTAGAGGTGTAAACCAATATAATTATCATATACATTTAAGAATAACACCTCTGCATTTAAGGTATATGTTTTTTCAATTTATTTAACGAATATATATAGGAAAGGCCCCCTTTACTTATCTTTATAGAAATTCTTATGGAAACTTTAAGACAAGGATAATATGGTGAGTATGTATAGGAGAGTGGTTAAATAGAATATATTCACCCTTAATATCGATACTTTATAAAAAGGGTGTGGGTTTCACAAAAATATAAATATTTCCGGAGGAACCTCTTTGCACTCTATCATAGGCCTTTTGTAAATCCAAAAAGCATCCAAACAAAACTCTCGCTCCAGAATTGGAACACTTCCACAACTATAATAGTTGTTTTTTTCTCAAAAAGTCACCTAAAAATGAGACACCACTAACTGCCTCGAAGTATATATCCTCAAAGGTGCTCCCCACTCTGTTTAAAGGCCTCCGGTATCCTTCCTGATTATTCTTGAGAGAAGGTACAATAATAAGAAGGCGCGAAAACATAATTCATTTATACTTCCCTTTTATTTTACGCGAGGCTCTACAAATATATTACATATAGTTAGACGCAATAAACAGTAAATTAAAATGCAAAAAAAATTTAAGTGGAGCGCGAAGTACGGTATTTTCTAAGAAATACATATGCGTCAAAGGAAACTTTTATCTCTCATAGTGTTTTGGATATTCTATCTCTTTTTTAAAAGGGCGTATTTAATATTATTAATATGTCTCATTAAATTTACGCGATTATTTTCTTTACGTCATATTCTAATGAAATGTAGGCTTCATACAAATGGTATGGATCGATGAATTCTTAGGGACCCGAGGTAGGAAAGTGTCTCACGCCACAAGACAATCAGGAAGCAATGCTTACTTAGAGAGTCAGAGATAAATGTTCTGTCGGGGTTCCTACTGCGTCTGGGGCTCCAATCAGTTTACCATGATTTCATAGGATTACTCAGTGGCTCAACGGAGCCACTAAGCAGCAGCTCCGTCTCACTCCGGCTCCAATTTGGATCTTTTCGCGAACTAACGGATCTCCACAAGAGCATGCCGGGCTCCGGGCTGACGGCGTAACAACGCAGGGCACACGCGGTACCAGGGATTCTTCATCCATGATGGTTTTAGAAACTCAGCTTACCTTGCTATGTTCGTTTTCAATCCTGAAATGAGAGGCGTTCCTGTTGGGTTATATTGTTCCGTTAAACGGGTATCTCTTTAGAGCAGACTTCCGAGATCTTCCATCGGATTACGTTCATCGCCATCCCAATATTTTTCCGAGATTCGCGACTGCAGCGCACGTATAACGAACTTTAGTGCGGACTTAAAATGCAGACAACAAGGGTCTTGTGTTCACTCACTTTTAGCTCCTCGGCTGCCTGTTATGTTCAACCCTCACGATGCACTCCTACTTGAAGTACCGGGCGTGTAGAAAAATGGGGTTAGATAAAGGTTTACGTTGCGGAAATATTCATGTAGTGATATACACAGCTCCAGAAATCCATTAGAGGCAGGCATATAAATAGTGTGACTTCAGAGTAAGAAAATAGATGCGCCAACCACAATTAACAACAACGCTCTATGTGAAACGCGTGAAGTCTGATTATTACAATTCGCATGTTAGATGGGTGGAAGCAAAGAAAAACATATTGGCAGACCCACTGACATAACCACGAGAGGAAAGTGAATGTGGAGGTGGTGTGCTATGAAGGGGGGAAGTAACACTGTCGGGTCCATTGGAAGGGGATATTTGACACGAAGAATTAGGGTTTGTCTCAGCGTCGATCCAAGTACGCGTTGACGCACGGTTGCCAGTGGAAGCTTGGCAGGTATAGAAGACGACTATTAAGATCACTGTTTGGCCTATTAGAAAAGAATAAAATGCTCCAGTTGTCACTTATAAATGACAGGAAGTAAATGAATGTTGGTCGTTCGACATGGGATGAACTGGAGTTTCAGTGTAGAAGCTGTAGGAGTTTATAAATTTCATCTTAATGGATATAAATATGCTCATAGGGAAGAATTGAGGGAAGACTAAGAATTGTGGAATATGTAAAAAGAAGATGAGCAGAAGAGGGAGAAGGAGGTTACGAGAAGGTATTTAAGCAGGCTTATGGGAAGCGTGCTGGGCTGGTCCACTCATGAAAACCCCAGTAGGTCTGGACGGATAAGGAGATCTTGAGAGACGGGATATACAGGCCATCGGCAGTGAACTCGGAAGGATAACTCCTCTAACAATGATACAAAAGAGAACAGCTTCAGAAGTGGTAGACCGCAACACGTACGGGGTCTTCAAGATCTGAAGGTATTCTCTATTCCTTCTTCTATAATGAGGAAGACTAGTGCCTGATGAGTCTTATCGCTCCCCCTCTAGCTATGGTTAATTATACTTAATATACTACTGGATGTTCTTTTCTAAAACAAGTGATTAGGGTATATATATAAATCATATTATATAATGCGTCTCTCTCTAATTTAAACAAAAGAGTTAGGTAAAGAGGTGAAAACCAACGAAATATTGCGATCTCGGAGTAGTAAGTAAGATGTAAATATTAATAGCAAACCTGCTAGTTTGTGCCTGCAAAATATGAGACAGAATGTGCAATGATATACATCCAATATTATAGTTATTGCTTTATGTTTACCAATTACAGTTTTGTATATAAAATATATGTATTAAGCAAACAAGATATATTCTCTCAAACTTCTTTTTGTTAGTATATACAGTCAGGTTCGGTAACGACACCCCATCAGAAGTATGTGGCCATACATCAGTAGTAATAGCAAATTTATTGCATTTCTTTAATTCATCAATTATTTATTTTATTTTATTGAACAATTTTCGCCAAGACATAGACATTAAGTGTAAATAATTTTCTTTTAACGTAAACCTTCGAATAATCCCCTAAACCCCTCGCGTTTCTACATCCTATTTAGGTGAGTAGACTTTCTATCTGTGTAAAATTTACTATCATCATTTATGCCTGAAGATTTTATATCTATTTAAAAAAAAAGCAATAGTGGAAATCTAAGAGATATTCTTTAAATAAGTAAAGGAACTACTTTCATGCCGCTATTACATAAATATAGATATTGCTCATTCTCCTTATGATTATAACTTTATCAATCAGCGTAAATATATATATAACAACTTTGGAGTTTAAAATGCGATAAAATATATAAACTTATGTTTACATCCAAAGTCATATATGTACTGTTAAATATTAAGTCATATGCCATATATAAACCATTTTATTTATTTCTCATTTTTAATATTTATTTACAGTATATATTATTTCTATATTAGAAATTTGAGAAAAGTATAAATATAATTTTTACTATTATATATATCATATCTTAATAATATTAATTTTGATATTTCTAGTCATTAATAAAATAAGCTTAATTTTTAATATAATATGGCAATACATTTGTAGGAAATGGGTTCTACTTTGTCCTTAAAGGGGAGTTTATTATAAGATATGAATATAGAGATCCTTGATGTATTACAAAAATTATATATTATAACCTATCTCTAGC
>JABUQX010126378.1:0-7500 GCA_015478945.1 Trachelipus rathkii | reverse complement strand
ACAATGTATTTTCATATAAAGAAAATAAATTGATAACTTAAGTACCGTTTTCATAATATAAAATTTTGAGCGAATAATAAACAACAAACTCTATATTAACCTGCTACTGAAAATACAGTCTGTTGGAAATTAGTTTTACCTGTCAGAACATATGTTAAATAATTTTTTTTTCTTTTTTTACAAATAATGTTATGCACTATTCATAACATTCATTTTTAATGAAATAAAATGGCAAGATGGAAATAAATATTCCACTATCACCAATTAATAGTTTTTAACAACTAGGTTGAAAATATTTTTTATTTATTTATTTATTTATTTATTTTTTTTAAGAAGTTTCATGTATTGGTAACTGTTTCTTTTCATGATAATGTTCTTACCTTCCTTAAAACTAAAATAAAAAATCTCTAAATATATATATATATATATATATATATATATATATATATATATATATATATATATATATATAAATAGTTATATACATATATGTTAGATATATATATATGTATATATATATATTTATATATATTTATATATATATATATATATATATATATATATATATATATATATATATATATATATATATATATATATATATATATATATATATATATATATATATATATATATATATATATATATAAAGGAAGGAAGGAATAAAAACTAAACTTTGGTTGGTCAAGTAACTGGTGGGTTGTGTGAGGTGACTTCAAGACTATAAATATTTATTAATAATAATAAATATCAAATTATTATGAGAATTGTAAACTTTGGAAAATGGAAATAAATAATTGAAATCATTTTATAAATTGAGAATATTTGATATCTTCTATTGAGGCCAAAATTGACTTTTATGATTGATTGCACGCAAGTCCCTTTAATAATAATAATAATAATAATAATAATAATAATAATAATAATAATAATAATGATAATGATAATAATAATAATAATAATAATAATAATAATAATAATAATAATAATAATAATAATAATAATAATAATAATAATAATAATAAATTTGAAAGATTTATTGAGTTTAAAAGAAAATGTGGTAATAGTAGCGCAGAGGAACTTCACCCCCGATTTTTATAAAAATCACAGGATAAACGTGTCGGGTCTCTTTAGGAAAAAAAGTTACAGCCTCTCAAAGTTGTTAAAACTCTCATAGGATTTTCTTAAAAAAATTCAATACAGACCTAAGCCTTTAGGGAAAAAACGCCACAGCCTATGCCTGCCGTGAAGGCGGTGAGTTTGGCAAAAATTTGGAATTCCGGCTCGTTTTAGGATCTTCCTAGTTCAGGTTATTATAAGATTTGTTAATTCTACATAGATTTTCTCTGTGTATATCTAACAAAACATATCTTAGCTTAAAGCTAGAGGGGTCTGAAGCACAAATTGGGTTGCTATGATTTTTAAAAAAGTTTTACAAAAGTAACTACGTATGTGCGTTTGTGTATGGATACATATGTTTGTCCCTGTATATTTAAATGCATATATGATATATGTGTTAATAATTGGTAGTTGCAATAATTTATGTACATTTAATACAAAAAACGAGCATTGTTCGTATGTTCATATGCATGAATGTGTGTATGTGCATTAATTGTTTGTATGAAATAGAAAATCAAGAAGAAACATCATCATAATTAATAATAATAATAATAATAATAATAATAATAATAATAATAATAATAATAATAATAATAATAATAATAATAATAATAATAATATTTCCGAATGTTTATTAAGAAAATAAAATGTTATTTTATTTCCCTTTTCATAATTTTTTATATACAAAAGGTTTTTTACATAATTGAACGGTAATATATATAAATTAAAACAAAATGTAAATTAGAATATATAAATAAAATATGTATATTAAAAATATTTTAATTATAATAAGTAAATTAATATATATATATATATATATATATATATATATATATATATATATATATATATATATATATATATATATTATATATATATAGTGAAGAAGTATATATATATATATATATATATATATATATATATATATATATATATATATATATATATATATATATATATATATATATATATAAATTAAAAAAAATAATTGAAAATTTTGCGTTACAATATATAAATTTGAACTTAACTGATTTTGTGTGTTATAAGACTTATTTTTATCGTTTAAATGTTAAATGTTATTTTGGAGTTGCAACTACGAGGTGTATTACATATTCATCCGTAATCATCCTGTAATAATAATAAGTGGCTCTAATTAAACTAAAATCTAACTTGCAGTTACTTAAAAGCTTAGAGTACGAGACTATGTTAGTAGAACTAAACTATAAATTTATTTTTTTTTTTTTTTTACTATATAATAAAATGTAAATTAGGCGCGATGTAGTCGGAGACGGGCAATTTTAAAAATGGTGGAGGCGGCAAAAGAATTTAGTGTTTCCGCATTACTGAAATTAAATATTCACCACACCAACTACACTACATTTCACTACAGTAGATAAAGACGTGGATTTAGGAGTAAGCTGTATTGCGTTTTGCCTGTATGGCTATAACTAAATATGACACATTTAATACCATGACAAATGTATGGTACTGGTAGGAATAGTAGTGCAAGATAATCATAGTAATAATAGCAGCTTTATTTATAATAATGATTTTAGATATGACACCAATTAATATGAAGTATATTGGAATGTTATTAAGGAAATATAATATAATATATATAATATAATATAATATAATATATAATAATATAATTAATTTTGATCATGTTGCTGAGTGTCATATTGAGAGTCTGAATACTTGAATGATCATCATTATCACTTTTGGTTATTAATAATCAGTTTGCTTATAAGTTCATTTAAAGTGGTTTAAAAGTATTGTCGGTTAATATTAAGGTATAAATTTCACTTTATTAGTAATAAGAAAGTTTTAAAGTGAAAAAGTTTTCTTCATTAGTGAATGTGATCTGTTTATTTGTTCTTTATACGAATGTTATCTACCTAAGTATTGTGCATACAATTTATTATTATTATTATTATTATTATTATTATTATTATTATTATTATTATTATTATTATTATTAATTATTATTATTACTATTATTATTACTATTATTATTATTATTATTATTATTATTATTATTATTATTATTATTATTATTATTATTATTATTATTATTATTATTATTATTATTATTATGAGAATGTTACCTGTTTATTGTGAATGCAATTTTCTTTTGTTCACTCTATGAATGTTATCTGCATTTTGTGCATATAATTTTCTTGCGCGGGACTGTAAGAACTATAACATATTGAACTTATATATTAAAAATGCTTTGAAATATGTTCATGAAACTTAAAATATTGATATTTCTTTTAAATATATTTTGAGACTGGTAATATGATTATATTTAATAGTATGTAATTAAAATAGATAATTTGCAGGAAAGAAATTTGTGAACCTTAAACATGAAATTCTTAACATTTTAAGAAATTCTTAACATTTTAAGTCTTAAGACTATTTAATTAAAAATGATTCGCTATCAGCAATATTTTTAGATTTAAGAAGAGCGTGTTTGCTTCTACCCACGTAACTATTTTTACGCTCTCGCTTTGTTTGATATTAAGTTTTTATGTTGTGTGTCTGAAATTGCTATTTCAGTCCAAAGGGTCATGACATTTATAAAATGTTCGTACATATATTGAAAGTTAAAGATATATTATGTTAAACTTGTGGGACTCCCAATTTCGTACATGCAGTACGGCATTATTTAAAGTTAAGAGATCTTAATAGTAGACCTATAAGATTCCTATATTTAGTAGACGAAATTGTTGAACAGATATTTCCTATGTTATATATTGTTGTTGTTTTTTTAAATTTCCCTTAAATGTTAAATCAACGTAAAAAAAATTAGCCTTATAGCCCTCAAAATCAGTAAAGTCTAAATTGACCTTCGTATTTATCATATACATATTATTATTATTAGCATATTATTATATTACATATATATTATTATTTATTATTATATATATATATATATATTATTATTATTATTATTATTACATATATATTATATATATATATAAAGTATATATATATATATATATATATATATATATATATATATATATATATATATATATATATATATATATATATATATATATATATATATATTATATATATACTATATGTATATATGTATATTATTATTATTACTAAGTTATTAGTTATTACATATTGTTGTTATACATATACATATATATACATATGTATATATATAGTTATATATTATTATATATATATATATATATATATATATATATATATATATATAAGCTGGTATATATATACATATAAATATATTTTATATATATATATATATATAAGATATAAGTTTTTCTATATATATATATATATATATATATATATATATATATATATATATATAATTTGTGGATTATATGATATAATTATAATTTTTTGCTGTTCAATTTTGTAGTTATGTAAAAATTATAAAATTCACCCATTAATATCATGTAATGAATTTTAGATAAACTATCCTCGATATTTCAGATAAACTATCCTCGATAAATAAGAAAATATATTCGATTTTGTCATTTTTTGTGAGACAACATATTGCAAGAACAGCACAGGTCGTTATCACGAGATAGGTATTAACAGTAAGGTCGCTAAAGCAATATGGATACTAACAGTATTTGGTTATCATAAGATTGGTACCAACAGTAGGCCCCTTATCACAAACGTAGATAAAATAAGCAGTTCGTAAATGTTGGTAGTAACAGTAGGTCGTTATGACAAAAGTGGGTATTAACAGTTGGGTTGTATCACAAAAGTTAGTGTTTATATTTTTTTTCATGGAACTAAATTTTTTCATAATGTTATTCCTAAGGTTTAAAATAATTGTAAATAAATTATAATGGTTTCAATAGTTTGTGGCCTCGCTTAATTTAGGAATGGTTGGGAGAATCCTTAAATAAATCTAAGAGCTGACAAATAACTTTTATAATAATAATAATAATAATAATAATAATAATAATAATAATAATAATAATAATAATAATAATAATAATAATAATAATAATAATAGTAATAATAATAGTAATAATAATAAATAATAATAATAATTAGTATTCCAATTAATTTTAATTAGGTTCTATTATATATATATATATATATATATATATATATATATATATATATATATATATATATATATATATATATATATATATATATATATATATATATAGATATATAAAAAAAATTTAAATATAAAATGTAAAACCACGACCTGTCAGTGGGACCCATCGAGAAAGGTCCTTGGGTTCCACGGGTCTAACGACTATTCCGCTGGCTGGCCAGGCCTATCGCGGATGCCGGGAACCTTTCCCATTATAATTCGTGAGTTTTGCCTCGGGTGGACGATGGTCGGTTTGCAAGAAGAACTTCTCGTCTTTTCTTCGGCATTTATACTGGGCCCTCTCGCTCGCCAAGCGAGTGCTCTACCATTGATAGAGCGCTATATATATATATATAGAGTATATATATATATATTATATATATATATATATATATATATTTAGTATATATAATGATATATATATATATATATATATATATATATATATATATATATATATATATATATATTTATCATCATTATCATCATCATCACCCTCCTTCTTTCCCCAAGACTGGAGGTAAGGTGCGTAACATGCACTGGAAACAGAAAAGTAGTAGAAGAATATGACGCAAGTCGTAAAGAAAGTCCAGCCTTACCGTCACTTTTATACTTTTTAGTGAGAACTCGTTGCAGTCAGAAAATCCACCCTAGAGCTTCAAGGGACCGCAACGGACCCTCACTATGGCATCTCGTCAATGTGGGGTTCACCCCTTGGCCCAGGTGGGCCACAACCATACCCCCTCACAAAACCCAGTAATTGACTCCTATTATGCACCTTTCTTCTCGCCTGTGCCAAACTCGCATTTCTCCTCCAGGCATTCCTTTACTGACTCAATCCACTTTTTCTTTTCAGTCTCACAGCCGACCGTCGATTCCCACCCAGCACACTCACCACTACACATCCACTTGACCAACCGACTATCATCCATTCTTTCCACATGACCAAACCATCTCAACGTACTTTCATTTATTCTCTCATTTACCCCTTTCTTCACACCACACAACTCTCTAATACGTTCATTCTTCATTTTATCAATTCTTCTCGCACCTAACACGCCCCTAAGATTGTCCATCTGAACACATTGTACTTTAGATCTATACCTCTTTCAGATCATAGTCTCCTACTATGCATGAACACAGGTAACAACATACCCTCATGTAAGACCTTAGCGCACTCAAGACCAACGATTTAATTGCACCAGCCACCTTTCTGCCACTCACAAATTTCCTACTACACTCTGCCTCATCCGTTCCCTTTTCATCCAACATATATTCTAAATATTTTTACTCGGACACTTGTTGTTCCAACTGCTCACCATGTAACATAACTTCACACCTAGGACTGTCCTCACTCACAACCAGAACCTTACTCTTATCTACGTTTACTTTCAAACCCCTCGTTTTACACACCCTGACAAATCTCTCTACCAATCCTCTCAAACTCTCTTCAGGTTCGCCACACAAAACCAAATCATCCTCACATATTAGGTAGGGCACCCTCCACTCTCTTCCATTCTCCATCATTCTAACACCATCCCCTGCCACCCCCACCTCAAATTCTTTCATAACCCTATCCATATACAAATTGAATAACCAAGGAGACATAACACATACTTGCCTCACTCCGCTATTAACCCATTAATGCCCGAAATTAAAAAAGTTTAAATTTTTTTTTAAAATTTAAATATATAGTATATTTTAGTCCTAGAAATATCAATATCCAAGAATTTCAAAAAAATTCCATCTCTTTCATAGATTTTTCGGCCGTGTCTTTTTAGACACAGTGGGCATTAACGTTTGCAAAAAATTGAAAATTTATTGATAATGATATTTTTTGCTAAAGTTTTATTATTTTTATTATATATATATATATATATATATATATATATATATATATGGTATATATATATATATATATATATATATATATATATATATATATATATATATATATATATATATATATATATATATATATAGTATATACATTTATATATATATATATATATATATATATATTTATATTTTTTATTATATATATATATATATATATATATATATATATATATATATATATATATATATATATATATATATATATATATATATATATATATATATATGACTAAATTTAATTTATATGGTATTTAACAAAACAAGCAATTGCATTGTG
The DNA here is from genome assembly GCA_015478945.1 of Trachelipus rathkii. NCBI lineage: Eukaryota > Metazoa > Arthropoda > Malacostraca > Isopoda > Trachelipodidae > Trachelipus > Trachelipus rathkii. The sequence goes on along the minus strand of JABUQX010126378.1, from coordinate 103 downwards.
TGCAACGAAATTGGACAGATATTCTACAAAATGCAAATCTCCTACGCTTGTCTATTCTTGTCCATTAGATGATCTTTTCTGCTAAATCGAAATGACATTCAGT
>JABUQX010126377.1:22500-25277 GCA_015478945.1 Trachelipus rathkii | reverse complement strand
TTGCAAAGGAACTTTTGCAACATTCGGTTTTTCAGGCTTGAACTGCCAAGAATATTCTAACAATGAAATTATTTTACTAAATTTTTTATTGTTTTGCATTAAAAATATTTATAAACTTAATGTGAAAATTAGTTCCATGTATAAGCATTATATTCAAATTAGTTCTTTGAATGAACATAACATAAAATTAGTAAGAAGATTTTATGATTTTATTATACTTTTATTCTTTTTGTATTTAAAAATATCAATAAATCAATAAATCAAATACCCCACCCCCTTCCTTCTCGCCCGTGATCAATTGATTAAGCGATTAAAATCATATTTAAACTTTACTATTTGTATAATATAACATTAAAATGTTTTTTTATGAACATAATATAAAATATTTAAAACATTTTATATTTTTACTAAATTTTTTTTTGTTTATAACGTAAAAATATCAATTAATTTATTCAAACTCTAATTAACCACACACCTCACATCCTCCTTCTCACCCGTGAAAATAAAACTTGAAACAAAATATAAATGTAAAATTAAACTTATAACATAATAAATAACAACAAACAACGATAACACTAAAAATATACAACAATATATTATATATATATTTATATATATATATATATATATATATAAATATATATATATATATATTATATATAATATATATATATATATATATATATATATATATATATATATATATATAATATATTATTATATATATATATATATATATATATTAAATATATAAACCATAATATATATTATAATATATATATATTATAATATAATATATTATATATATATATATATAATATATTATATATATAAAAATATATATTATATATATATATGAAAAACGAAAGGAAAGATATACAACCAAAATAAAATTTTAAACAAAATATAAATGTCAACCATTGAGAAACGTTTTATAAACCATTTTATCGCACATAGTAAATATCACAGACTTTGTACATCTATCTCCTTATCAGATTATATTCGTTATCCGTAACCTGTGATTGGACGTAATTGCCCTATTACCAAATCGTGTTGCAGTGACATCACTCATTGTGATGCATAATAATAAGAGTTCAGTTGTGTGTGAGCATTTTTCGTGTAAATCAGATATTATGAAATAGAATGGACGTTGAAATTAATGCTATATGTATTAAGATAATATATAAATCGAGCTACTTATATAAATGAATGCCTTCACATGCTAGAGTCGAAACCTGGTCATATAAGCAGCATCGAATAATGTTAACTTAGATGTGTTTGGGAAAAAATAATCTGTTAGAGAAGTTAAGAAATTTAGTTGCCTCAGGTAAGACAATGCACTGAGAGAGAGAGAGAGAGAGAGAGAGAGAGAGAGAGAGAGAGAGAGAGAGAGGAGAGAGAGAGAGAGAGAGAAGGAGAGAGGAGAGAGAGAGAGAGAGAGAGAGAGAGAGAGAGAGAGAGAGAGATACCGTAATTAATAAGATAGATAGTATCTTATGCCAGGTTAGGCCTGGTTACTTTAGACAATGTTTAATCCGGTTAGGTAAGGAAAGACAAAGTTGGGCAATGTATTAAGAAAGATAGGCAGAACGGTAGATAGTTAGAGAGTGGCCGTATAATTATTAAGCTCGTGGTGATAAGATTCTTATTTTATGCAACATTTGGTTGCTATAGTGATCATCTAAGAAATTATCAATTAATACCTGTATCAACCAATATAATTTTATTTAAAGGGTAAAATTCATTTTGGGGTTCGACCCCCACATCGTGTGGGCACCTTGACGTTGCTGATTCCTCTGAAATCATCCTTCGCCATCGTTCTCTCATCTTCTTCTCCTATGTGTTCTGTGCTTTTGTCTTTATTTCTTCTTTTATCGTCTTGTTCAGGTCACCAGTAGAAATTAAAAACTATCAAATTCGAGTTCTACGGGTTCATATACATATACATTGCCGTCAATATTGTGTTATTAAGCGAATGTTTGCTAGCTCAGCACCGCACCCAGACAGACTCCGTCACCGACTCTGTCTTATTTCACCGCATCGTGAGCTTTCTTAGCTTTCGACTTTTTATTCCTCCTCCGTCTTTTTCTCTTATGCATTTCGTGCATTTTTTTTCTTCTGGCTCCCGGCTCCGGCTCCGGCTCCGACTCCGGCTCCGGCTCAGGGCTTTAGTTCGTGAGTCAACTCAGGCTCCGTTTCCTTCTTCAACTCCAATTCCTCCTCCGAGTCACGCCCTTCAATTTATCTCTCTTTAAGAACTGCGTCTGCGCCCACCTCAGAGAATTGCTTTAGGGGGAAGATCCAATATTTTGCTCTGGCTGAGCCCTATTCCCCTCCCCCTAAAAATGGACATAAAATTCGGAATTTTCAGCCGATTTTGACTAAATAAACCCCAAACTGTAGCTTTTTTTGCCCCCTAAAACGTTGTTTTCCGGTGTTTTTCTGTGTCTGTAGTCATTCTTTCAGAATTTTCAATTTTTCAAAATCCATGTTTTTGACATTTTTCGTATCAAGTTCCTATCAACTACCAGAATTTTTTTCGATATGACTTCAAACTTGAAATATGCGTAGATGGTCCATTACCTACAATAGTACAGAAGTTTTCGATTTTTTGAGTTTTGTTGCTCAGCAATCCCAATTTCCAAACCCACTTTTTTTTATTTGAAAGGAATATTGGGATATTTTTTTTCTTCCGATCAACATTAAATTTTCAGGGATTGTATAGTCGGGTGAGATGCATCTTTTTTACTTATATAATTTTTTTGTATACTCAAAAT
>JABUQX010126377.1:0-7500 GCA_015478945.1 Trachelipus rathkii | reverse complement strand
CGAAATGGCGGTGGTTTGGAATTATTTCTGTGGAACGAATCATAAATTGGTACTTTTATTATTAGAATAGAAGCACATAATAGTTATAATTAATGTATTAAAAGAATTTATGTAAAGTAATGAAAACATATATGACCTTTAAATACACAATTGAAATATAACCCTTCGGTATATGGTGAGGCATGGCAACGTTACAAATGTACAGACAGCAATTGAACCTACAGTTAGTTGTCGTCTGTGCTTACATGTGGAGAATGCTGGTATTCTTGTTATATATATATATATATATATATATTATATATATATATATAATATAATAATATATAATATATATATATACTATATATATATATATATATTATATATAAATATATATATATATATATAATATATATAATATATAATATATATATATATACTAGAAATTATAAATATATATATAATAGATATATATAATATATACAATATATATATATATATATATATATATATTATATATATTATTATATAATATATATATACTATATATATATATTAATATAATATATATATATATATATATTATATATATAATATAATATATATTATATATATATAATATTATATATATAATATATATATATATTATTAGGGAAATTGGGCCGGATAGTGAATTAGCCGGATATCCGGAACCGGAATCCGCTGGAAGTAAAACCTGATACCGATATCCGCCCATAGTCCGGTCGGATACCGCAGTCTGTTAATAGCGTCGGGCGGGGTGACTGAACTAAAAAAATAATTTTTTTTTTCTCATCGTGGTAGTCCACGCTTTAGTTACTACAAGTTTTATTTAGACAGTTTATCTTTAATTCTAGAGAGTTTTTATATTTTTAAAAAAATATAATATATTAGGGTATATAAAATGTCCATAAATAGAATTTCACTTTTGAAAAACGTGTTTTTTTAACTTTGTTATTAAAATGATAAAGAGTAGGAGCAGGATTAATTATTTTTTCAAGTTGTGTATACAAGTTGTGAGCGTGTTAGCTTAAACTGGCAAAGTAAATTTTGTTCCAAACCAGTGCATAGGTTAAATCGCTGAGCCGACTTGGCCTGATTTCACACCACCGCCCCCCCCCCCTAAAAATTGATGATGCTTGAAGTGGGCAACCATGTTATTCTTATTATTTGAAGCCTATAATTATTGACTTTTTTATTACTTGAAAATAAATCTAAATATAAAAAAAAACAGTTATTTATATTTAGTAAAAATTAAAATATAAAAGATAGCAATTATATTAAAATCTGATTTAAAAAGGCTAAGAGAGTCTGTCCACGAATGGTGAATTGACCACCACATTTTATTCTTCTTTTATTTATCATATTGAAATTTTAATTACTTATTACTAATTTTAATATTATAAACAATTACAATCTTTCGTTGAAAATTAAAATATAAAATTAAATTATACATAAAAGAGGAATTTAAAAATAATTGCCCAATTCACCCCACAATGGTTGTTCCGATTCACCCCATCAAGCGTGAGTCGAAATTGAGCTTTATTAAAACTTATAAAACTATGATATTAGAATAACAGTATTATTTTTTTGATTGCCTTATGACCTACTAATAGGCCTGATTTCAGAAAAAAAAATCCAAAAAAGTGTATTAGGGGAAAATGGGGAGACGAAGTTATACCTAAAGTGGTCAAACGTCACCCCGCCCAACGATTATACCGGTATATATATATATATATATATATATATATATATATATAATATTTTTGTAAATATAATTTAATATTATATATAATATATTATATATATATATAATAATATAATAGTATATATATATATATATAATATATATATATTATGCCTAGTCTCCAAGATTAGATGCCCATTGTATCTAAAAAACACTATATCTACATTAAAAACTGATTACATTTTTGAATTCAGCGAACATTTAATGCTAAAACCAAACAAAAAAATTAATTATTAATTTTAAATAAATTAACTCCAAAAAAATAAGTGATAATCTGACGTTTCCAAACTTAATTTAAACATACCCATAAAAAATAAACGTTTCTTTATATTTTTCAATACTTCAGGGAAAACTTTAAAAATAATGGCAAAAAATCAAAAATTAAAAAATAAAAATACAAAATTAAATTAAATTAAAAATAAACATTGCATATAGTGTAAGGTCAGGTCAGGTCACCAAAAAAAATTTAATTTCGCCTCTAGAACATCTATCTTCATAGAGAGTGTGTGTGTGTGTGTGTGTGTGTGTGGTCTGTGTGTGGTGTGTGTGCACCTCGCGATTTTCGCATTAACATTGAAAATAAAATATTGGGGGACTCATGACTGAGGAACGCGAAAATTTGCGGGAACAAACGAGAATTATCGTACCTGACCTATTTATTATTATTATATTATTATTATTATTATTATTATCATTATTAATATTATTATTATATTTATTATTATGATTATTATTATATTTATTTTTTATCGCACTTATTTAGTCTTCTTCATTGTCCTCCCATTACAAAGTGCTCTGGATTTCAAACAATGTATTCAGTTTTACGTAAGCGTGGATATCATAAGTTTTTTAGATACAGGGGACAGCTAATCTGGAGGCTAACTACTATATAAATAAAATATATATATATATATAATATTATAATAATAGATATATATATATATTATATATATATATATATTATAATAAATATATATAATATATAGTATATATATATCAGAGTGGGCATTTCGCCCAATTTAAGTCCGCAATTTGCGGAATACCAACAATAAATTGAGGAATTGCGATGCGATAATTTGAAAATGTTGTGCGATTGCATTAGCGGAATGCTTATATCATTCCGCAATTAGTGGACTACCAAGAATATTGTGAGTTCAGTAAAAAGGCCAAAATTTATAGTCCACAAATTTTAACACGTTGGCCATCTTTGTACGTCTTGAAGCAACACTTTTTGTTCGTTTTTTGATTTTTTTTTTTTTTTTTTTTTTTTTTTTCGCAAATGATTAGTTTTAGAACAGTTATCTTTTGTCTGCATGTAAAAGTTTATCAATAATTATAAATGATATTTATTGAGTGTTACGAAACAACTAAATATTAATCGACGAAATTCTCAATATCGAAATAATTTAGTTCTCGATTCTTAAGTTTATAATCGATATTGACCATTATTCGTAACACCACTTTTGCTTAGATAGCAGACGTTATATTATTTCCAAACATTGCATTTTGATCAATTTGTGCCAACATCTTGCTTCTGAATTTTCTATATTTGAGAATAAATTCCAGTGTTTTTTCTTTTTATAAATTTTCTGAGAATTGCGTATATAGTAGTGGTAAATAATACAATGCTTAAACACGTTAAATGAGCAATGGTAATTACTATTAGTAATTACAATACTTTAAACGTGAGAATAAAATTGTGGTGGTAAAAATTGCATTAACATGTGTCTTGGTAGCTTAATTCCATTATAAATATCATATTTTTTTACCATATATTTTAATATTTTTATAATATATTATTATAATATTTTAATATTACCATATTTTTACCATAATTTATGAAACGTGTCACCACCAAATTTCAGATAAATTTTATTGTACAGTCAACATAAATGACGACTGCGAGCCCGGGGGGCACACAACGCGCACATGCATCGTGTCCAGAGCCCGTTTGCGCACTTCTACGTCACGTAAACGTCACAGTCAGGCGCCCGTTGTTAAATCCTCGATTTCGGGATTAATAAACGGGCGGGCTGCGAAAGGATACTTTGTTTACAAACAAAGTTCTTTACATAAGCATGGTTCGAAATGCTTAGCCAAAAAGTTTTTTAATTTGTTAGTTAACTTTTATATTAAGGCTAACTAAATATATCGTATCATTTCATAAAAAAGAACATATAAGTATAAAGACGTATGTTTACAATTGTTAGCTATCCAACGCGCTGCGCTCGAGCGTTTTCCAAGATACTCAAAAGTCCTGTTCTTCTGATTGGTAATGTAATTTTTTTCTAATCGAAGCGTTTCCCAGTCGAGTTTAGCCCACGGGCTGCATCGGACTTCTGGAAAGCAGCTTGTATTGTACAGTCAACATAAATGATGATAAAATAAAAAAAAATAATCTTTTATATAACAGTATCCAACATCGAAAGTCTAAACAAGTTAAGATATAATATATATATATATATATAATATAATATATATATTATATAAATATATATATATATATATGGTAAATATTATTATAATAAAAAGATAATTTTGAATATAATTATCTTTTCATTTTGAATATTTCCCCAAACGAGAAAGAACCTACTAGGAAGTAATTATCCGGTTATCCGGCCGGATAACAATGGATATCCGGGCCGGAACCGGATAGTCAAAAAACTTGCCAGATAAGGCCGGATACCGCGAATAGGTGCGGATATCCGTCCTATCCCTAATATATATATATATATATTATATAATATATATATATTATATATATATAATATATATATATATATAATATAATATAATATATATATATAATATAATATAATTATATATATAATATATATATATTATATATATATATATATATAATAATTATTATTATTTATATATAAATAAATAATATATATTATATATATATATATATATATATATATATATATATAATATATATAATATTATATATATATATATATATATATATAGATAATATATAATAATATATATAATATATAAGTATATATATATAATATATTATTCAGAAATAACATTCATTTAGTGATAGTCAAATTTTGAATTTTAAAATAACGAGAATGCCATGGCATTGTAAAACATCGGCGGACAGTTTCTGTTACGTGTGTGGTCTGGTTACTTTTTCTGACCAAAAACGTCGGATTACTCCAATCATAAAGGCTGCATATCGCGCATATTTCGGTATCCAGTTAGGAGACCAGGACAAGCACTGGGCTCCGCACATTGTCTGCAATACATGTGCTGTGCGCCTACGCGGATGGATGAACAAAACAATACATTCTATGCCTTTTGCCATTCCAATGATTTGAGGAGCCCTCAAATCATTTAAACGATTGCTATTTCTGCATAATACCTCCCGTCAGTCATGGCATGTCAAGAAAAAAAAGCGACCTGTAAAGTGCCCTAATCCCGTCGGCTACTGCTCCCGTACGCCCATGTAGACAGTTGCCCATACAATTCTCCAGTACACTACAATCGGGAGTCAACGTAGCTGAGGATTGTGAAGTTGAGGAACCACCCTGTCCTCAATATCCGGATTTTGTGATGACACTCAGATTCTTGTCAGCCAAAATGTTTTGTCAAAAATTGTTTTGTTTCGAGACCTAGATCTACCTGAAGTTAAATCAGAGCTTTTGGCATCAAGGCTTCAAGAAAGGAATCTCCTACTACCTAATGTTAATGTATCCACATACAGGAATCGCCAACACGATCTGAATCAATACTTTCGAAATGAAAATTCTCTTGTTGCCTGTTGTGATGTGCCTGGTTTGATGAATGCTTTGCATTTAGAATACAAGCCAGAAGACTGGAGACTATTCATAGATTTTTCTAAGATAAGTTTAAAAGCTGTATTGCTACATAATGGCAATTCTCTTCCTTCAATTCCTATTGGACATTCTGTGCATATGAAAGAAACGTATGCAAATATGAAAGCACTTATTGCAATTAAATACACCGACCATCGCTGGCACCTCTGTGAGACTTAAGGTCATTGCAACTTACTGTTGGCATGCAATTGATACACTAAGTACTACTGTTTCCTTTGTAACGGAGAGTCGCATTAGTCTTCTCATTACAAACGTAAGGTCTGCCCAGCTAGGGAAAATCTCTTGCCAGGTGAGGAAAAATTGGTCCAGCATCCTTCTCTGGTAGACAGAAACAAAATTCTTTTACAAGCTTTGACATCTGATTTTTACTCAGTTCTAACGTGATAGAGAGAATGATAGATGTTTCTATTTCAGTACCTCAAAAACCCAATTTTCCACAAAACCAGTATGCTAAATTAAAGAAGCATCTTCTTGGGCCGCAAATTTGTAAACTTCTTAAGATGTTTAATTTTGAACTAGTTCTTCTGCAATGAGCAAGCAGCATGGAAAGCAGGCTCCTAGTAAATCGTAGGTTGATAACTACGTTATTATGTGATACACTTCTAGAAATGTTTCGTACAATTAGGGTGCAAATGTCACTAAAGATCCATTTCCTAACATTCTCCCCTGACTTCTTTCCCTACAATTGTTGCGCCGTGAGCCGAAAACATGGTGACGATTTATCAAATATATCTAGAATGGAAAGAAGGTATTCAAGGTAAATGGAACGCCTCCATGCTTGCGGACTATTGCTGGACGTGACAAGAGGACGCCCCAGAACCATTCACAAGCGAGTAGCAAAGAGATGTCATTCAATGATTAAACAGTGTAAAAGTGAGGTACTGATTATAAGCTATTTAAAGTTAAAAATATAACACATACCATAATATACGAGATTAGATCACATGAAACTTATAAAGTTTGTAATTGTGGACTTATTTTATGATATAAAAGAGTTCAATTGATTATCTTTTATAGTTAACATGTAAGTTCTATGTTATTATTTAATATGTAAATATCTTCAAAAACCAGAGCAATACATAAAAATTATTATCAAATTTGTGTTTCTCGACCAAAATTAGTAAATTTTTTAATTTTGAGCTAGGAAAATTAGTTCATCAAAGTACAGAAATATGTTGACCAGTATAATCGCCCGTTCCTCTTTTAATTGCTTACCTTATACTCAAATAATAATCTCTATTATAAAATTAAACATTTACTAAAAATAATATTTAATTTTTTTACTTTAAAAGTTTTGAACGAATTTTGCAAAGGTTGTAACAAAATTCTTTTATTAAGCTTTCAATATATATATATAATATATAATATATATATATATATACTATATATATATATAATATAAAATATATATATATAATATATATATATATATATATATATAATATATATAATATATAGTTTATATATATAATATATAAACATAAAATATATATATATATATAAATTATAATATAATAAATATATATATATATATATTATTATATATATATATATAGTTATTATATATTATATATATATTATATATATATATATAATTATATAATATAATATACTATAAAAGCAAACGGTTTTTTCAAGAGACAGGAGGAAAAAAAAACAAATGAAGCAACTCACTAAGCCTAAACCTAACCATAAATATCTAAGGCGATCCAGAAGCGTGGCCTTTAAAGAGAAGTTATAAGTCAAAAACAGTATGATGCACATATTTCATTAAACAGATGTGACTGGAAAGGATTTACATATCGAGAAGTCTGAAGTGCCCACACACTCTCAAAACTCGTGTGAAATCATGCATCCTTGCTGCTACTATGTGTCACATAAACGCGTGTCGAATGCATCTCTTCC
>JABUQX010126376.1:0-51089 GCA_015478945.1 Trachelipus rathkii | reverse complement strand
AATGAAACTTCTTAATGATATAATGCAAATTGTTATTGATGAGATAAACTAAGGTATGATGGTTATTAAATCCAAATTTTATTGACAGGAACGGGTTGAGGAACCAATTAAGAACAAGAATCTTCGTCGCCAGCAATTTCTGCAAACTTCCTGTGATTTATCAACCAGAGCTTAAAAACTTAGCCAACAACAAGCCGAAGTAACGGACTAGTCGTTCTTCGCACAATAAAAGCAAACAACATCTGTCATGGCACCTGTTAAGGTAAACCAATAATAAATTGTGGTTTTCGCTTAACAATATAAAGTACATTGCTGCCTTGATCAGCATTATTATTATTATTATTATTATTATTATTATTATTGTTATCATTATTATTATTATTATTATTATTATTATTATTATTATTATTATTATTATTATTATTATTATTATTATTATATTTATTTATTATTATTATCATTATTATTATTATCTTTACTTACTATTCCTTGGTTCTTGCTGCCATAACAAAGTCTATCACAAAGGATACTGACAAAAAGGTACCCGCCAGTCCAGATCAAAATTACCTCATCTTTTCATCTTTCACCCTCATTCTTCATTTCTATTCCCCCCTCTTCCTTTTTCATCTTCATCCATCACACATATCTCCCCCCCGAGAAAAGGAATATAAATGCACGCAAATTTGTTTGTATAGTGCCAAAGAGAAAAGTTTTTTTATTTACGTATATATATATATATTATTTTATTTTTCATTTATTCTTTATAAATCATTATTTTTTTTATATATTTGTGGATATATATATGTATACATATATATATTCGGGGTAATCCCACCAAAATTAATAGATAGGGTTGTACAAATTAATTAGAAAAGTCAAATAAAGAAAGTTTTTGGATCATGAATTTGTTTTTGAGTTTTTTTTAGCCCAGTTGGAGGTTCTGGCGTAAGTCAATAAAAGCAAACGGTATCTCCTATTCAGTGAGTATTAAGATCGAGTTTCATAACAATATTTAAATTGTCTATATTTGCGACATTGAATTATGGCTAATAGCAAGTCCCTACGGTGAATAAAAATAATTCAATAGGTATATTTTTAACAGAAATAAAGAAGAGAAGATAAAAAAAAAAAAAAAAAAGGCAAGAAATAGTTGAGGAAACGAAACAAAAATTTAACTAAATCAGATTGAGGATAAACCGAAGTAGAAATTGTGAAGAGAAAGAGTAAAGTTTGGAAATACAAGAATAACAATATAGCCAGGTAAAAAGAGCATAAGTCACTTAGCAGAGCAACAAACGACAATAATAAAATTCCACTGCGCCTTTCAATTATATTTCTTTTCCCACAGCACAAGAACAAAGAAGATTGCGCGGACTTCGAGGAGACATCATCCCCAGTGTCGTGCCCTTCTTGAAGAGAATCAGCACTCACTTAGGAGTGGAGACTAGTGAGTAGAGGTTTTTTTCGTTTCTATTGTGGTGGGAGTGAAAACCTGCCACAATATAAAAAAATTTCGTTAGAGCCTCCCCCCATTTTGATTTAGCTGGTTTAACAAGGATAGTATAAATAAATACATACAAAAAAAACAAAAAAAATTTAACATTTATTGACAAAAGATTTTTTAAGAATAAATATAAAAATTGATGTTATGCCCATGTAACTTTCTTCTATTCTTCCTTTTCAGATATGTAGTCTTCTTCTTTTCCAGTGTGGTCTACAAGAGATGGTCCATCCTCCCAGAACATCACACGACGAATTGAAAAGATGATCACCAGGGTCATGATCCATCCTACCAGACTTCACACGATGAAATGAAACGATGATCAACGTGTTCTCACCAGAACATCACACGATGAAATGAAAAGATGATCATCATTTCTCCCGGTTAATTTCAGTTTTTCTGGTTAATTTCAGTTTTCTCAATCAAATAGGAATGATTTTTATTCATATTTTACCTTACAAAAAAAATAAAAAACAACATAAAAAAATTTATTTAGTAAACAAAAGTACAATTATTACAAAACCCAATTTAAACACAAAAACACTTACATGATATACAGATTTTTAGTATTTATGCCTCTTCTTCAGGTCCTTCTTCTTCCAAGTGTTCTTCCGTAACGGTATGCCTTCTTCGTCTTCTTTCTAAGACACGGGGTTGTACCCAGGGTTGTGTATTTTCTTCTAGAGAAGATCTTTGGCGTGTACGAGAGGCTATAGACCCTGTGAACCTTGATTCATCTAGTCTTTCCTCCTCGCACACCCTTGTAGATAAGGTTGGTGCCCATCGCACTGTTTTCCTTTTTCCAAAAGTAGTTTGAATAGAGGGTGGTGTTTTAATTGGAGACTTGTCCAATTCTAGAAATTCTTTAATTATTGATGCAGTGTGTCCCGATGGGATCTCTGGGATCTCTAATTGAGTAGATGTGGTATCTGAGAAAGTTCCAGTTTAGGTATATTCAAATTCATAGTAGGAGTGGATGTTGTTTCTAAAGATTCCAAAGGAGTGATGTTGTCGTAAGGATTCTGGGATTGTGGAGAGCCCATAAAGCTGGATCTTGATGATAAATCCTCCATGGATAACCTTCTAACCTGTCTTTGAGGCATTACCAACTGTTCTCTATCGTGAGTTACCGTAATAGGAGTATAAGAAATGTAAGTAGGAGTCTCCATTGTATCAGGAGGTGAAATATGCAATATAGGTGAGTTATTAATTAAAAGCGGTATCACCGAAATCTGGTCCGGTGTTAGAAACAAATTCCCCAAATGATATGATGAGATATCGCTCAACTGGTCGTTCCCTATCAAATACTCCTTATCGTATGGAGATGTTGATCGCACATCATCTGGATCCGGGATCGGACTTAAGGAATTCGCCAACAGGATACTTTGATTTAGGTGATATATGACATTAGAGAAATCCGGAGGTGGAACATCCGGAAATCCCAAAAACTCTTCCTCATCGTCTGAATCCATTTCAAAATTTGGCAGGTTATCAGGTGTTGTTTCACTCCGCTCTTCCTCAATCTCCTTTACTGGTTCTTGCCCAGGAGCTAAGGGTCGTGTTAACAATTCAATAAAAATTGGCGTGCGTTCTAAATATTTTGGAGGTGAATTCCACCGTTTTATTTGTCGGTGATGAACTCTATATTGTCGTCCGGTGTCTGGAGCCTCGACAATATAAGTTACATCATTCGAGTTTACCTTAATTATTGTCAATGGTCCTTGATACCTTTCTTTGAATTTGTTCAAGGTGAGATCTCCTGGCAATTGAACCTTAAGAGCTACCAATTGGCCTAGTGAGTGCGAATGGTACTTTTCATGCCCTTCATCCCAATACTGGGTAAACCTTGTCCATGGTAGTCTAGGATGGACTCCATGAGCTTCTCTAAACAAAATTTCTGTAGGTGTTTTTCCCGTTTCTGCATGTTTCAGATGATTATATTTTAAAATTACTTGTGGTAGTATGATATCCCACTGACCGGGATCACTGAGAGAAACTCTTAAATACTGTATTAAAGTTCGGTTCATTCTTTCCACTATACCATTCGATGAAGGGTTGTAAGGAGTTGTGTAAACATGATAAATGCCTAAGGAAAGGAGCAAATTTTCAAAAAGAGGTCCCCTAAACTCCCTAGCATTATCCGACATAAGTCTTGATGGAATTACTGGTAAGTATGGTATGATATTTTCTAAAGCCGTTGCAACGGTTGCAGTATGCTTAGTTTTTATGGCACAGCAGCCACCCATTTACTAAAATGGTCTATAAAAACCAACGCATAGTTATTTCCTTTGTTGGATTTAGGCAATTGTAAAAGATCAATTGCTGTAAGTTCAAATGGATGATAAGTATTAATCTTAATTTTTGGTGGTGCCCAAATGACGTTAGAAATTTTAGCTAGTTGACAAGTGTGACAAGATCTAGTGACATCCTGGCATATCATTCGCAACTTGGGATGCCATATTATATTTTCTATGAGAGCATATAGTTTATTCTGTCCTATATGAACAAATTCAAAATGATTTATTATAACCACCTGTACAACAAAACTAAACGATACCACATAGTGATAATGATTATTACGATTACAGTGGATTATGTGGTCATCCTGAACAAACAAAAAATTTCGGGATCGGCTAAATAATTTTAAGGGTCCCCTAAAGGGTTGATTGTTTCTCAAAGCTCTCATCAACCTTCTCAATAAAGGATCACTTTGCTGACATTCAGTTATGTGAGACATAATGACTTCCACTGAATCCTGTGAATTCAACACCAAAGAAAAATTATGTAAAGTTATAATAGTGTTAGGCAACTTTTCCAGAGTCATCTCCTCCCCACCAGAGTTCTTCAATTCATAAAGAAGATGAAGATTTAATTCCGATAAATCCTCCTCCATCGAAATATCTGGCACTAAATTATAATGAATTACTGGAGGACTCTTAGAATGAGGTTGTAATTGTGGATATGCGATTATAGCTGTAGTAACTGATGTTGGTAATTCTTCTGAGTTCACAGGTTTTAAAAGATTAAAATGTATCCCTCCTCTGCAAAACAAGTAACAGGTTTTCTCCTCTGAATCAGAGGTTGATATCCCAAATTGAAGAGGGTGTTCTTTAGAACTATACACCAGCACTTTCACTTTGTACATCGTTGCAAAGGCTTGAATACTATGTGTGAATGGAAGTTGGCCTGGATATTTTGACAATTTTAATTGTTGAAGGGTTTGCTTTTCACCTTTGCCTGTTGGCAAATGATAGTCTTTTCGATGATCTATTAATTCGTCTATTATGTTTACACGTAGGGCTATATGTTGACTTACATTATTGTATAAATACTGTGAAAAACATTGAAAAAGGGAATCCCCTCCTCCAGGCATAGAATGTTCTATAAATCCGTCTGGAATTTCTGGGATATAGCTCTTATCAATTGTTTCAGATTTAATTTCATAAGGATTACGAGACAAAAAGTCTGCCACTATATTTTGTTTACCCGGTAAATAGTGAAGCTCATAATCGAGGTCATTTAATTCCTCCAGAGTTCGGGCAACTCGGTGGTTTACAAGTGGCATGTTTTGCAAGAATAGGATAGGTTTGTGATCTGTGTATATTCTGACTTTAATCTTATATAAGAACGGTTTTAATGACCTGACGGCCCAACGAATGGCAGCAACCTCCCTTTCAGTAGTGCTATACCCCCTTTGAGCCTTTGAAAACACTGTTGAGATATAGGCTATAGGTTTTTCTTCATTATCCTGAACCTGGCTAAGACAGGCTCCTGCACCTATTCCCGATGCATCTGTATATAGTAATAAGGGTTGTGCTTTTTCTGTACGATCCGGATAAGTTAATAAGGGTGGTTTAGTTAAGAGTTGTTTTAATTTGTCAAAAGCTTGTTGACATTCGTCCGTCCAAGGGATCGTTGATTTACATTTTAATAGGTCAAACAGGGGTTTTGCAATCACTGAACAGTTCGGTATATGCCGGCGATAAAAATTAACTAGTCCCATAAACTGTCGAACTTTTCTAACTGTAGTTGGTGCTTTGAAGTCTTGAATTCCTTTAAGATTCTTCTCCAAGGGAATCATACCCTTACTTGAAATTACATGTCCCAGGAAGTTTACCTCTCGTCTTAGTAAATACGTTTTTGAAGGTTTTAATTTGAAGCCGTTAACCATGAATGCTGTAAGCACCTCTTCCAATACTGCCAAATGTTCTGCAAAGGTTTTAGTGATGATAAGCACATCGTCCAGATAAACCCTGACTTCTTCCCATGAAAGGTGACTTAATATCAAGTGCATGGCTCTCTGGAACGTGGCGGGTCCATTTTTTACGCCAAAAGGCATTCTAAGAAATTCCCAATGGGATAATGGAGTTGAGAATGCAGTCTTCTCGATGCTGTCCTCCGCCATTTCAACCTGATAGTACCCCTTTATAAGGTCGATAGTCGTAAAGTATTGCTTGCCTTGAAGGCTAAAAAGGGTATCTGTCAGATTAGGAATGGGAAAGGAATCTCCCTTTGTGACAGAATTTAGTTTTCGATAATCTATGCATAGCCGCATAGCCCCATCAGGTTTTCTGATGGGTACTACCGGTGCTGAGTAAGGAGAAAAAGATTGCCTGATGATGCCCTCAGCTTCGAGTTTTCTGCACACTTCCTCCACTTCATATAAAATAGGACCTTGAAGTCTTCGAACAGGTTCACATATAGGATTATCTATGTAAGTTTCAATTGAGTGTTTAAGAACAGAGGTACGCCCCACATCTGTATCTCCGAGACTTAAGGCTGTTGGATATTTAAGTAAGAGTTTTATTAGTTGATCTTTTTGCTCCCGAGTCAGGTCTGTTGAATCAAGCTGAAAAGCCTCCTCGAGATTAGCAGATGTCCATTCCTGGTATGTGCTTTGAGGTTTTTGGGTGAGTTCGACCATGTTTACGGGCACTGATTTTATTGGATGGATAGGATGGATAGAAAGAGCTGAAAATGACCCTAGTGGGTAACCTGATTTCAGCTTAATTACATTACTAGAAAGATTATAACAAGGTAGCACTACTGGAGTGTCAAATGTACAAGATATGACCGCATGGTCCATCACAAAGTGATTTTTATCATTCGGAGTAAATAATAGTAGTGTTTTTCCAGTTAAGTCTTTATTTCTTAATATTTCTTCCGGCTTTATAGCTACGTTAATTCCTTTATTAGGTGGAATTAATACATCGTGATCTAATTTAGCAGCATGTTCTTGTCCCTCTGCTGTTCTTATATCTTTTGCAATAATGGTCAAGACATTATCATGTCTTGTTATTAGTTCTTTATTGGCCAAGTCTGGCAAAATATTTTCCGATTGTAAGAGATCATACCCAATTACTACTCCGTAACATACTACCTCATCCGGAACTATCACAAAGTCCCTAAATTGTGTTCTATAATTATTAGAAAGATGTAATGATAGTGTGACAGCCCCCAAAACTTCAAAAATGACATCACCGATGCCACGAATACTCACATATTCAGTAGGTTGCATAGGATATTTATTAGGGTCTAAAAGTTTATAAGTTCTTTGTGTTATAATGCTAACTGAAGCTCCAGTGTCTACAAGAGCGTCTATTAGCTGTGTTTGTTGGGAATCATCTATTATGACCCCCACAACCAGAGTAGCAGGTGAAGATGTGGATAAGTTTTTTAGATAAAGGCAAGGGCCTTTCTTAGGCGTAGTTAATGTAGACTCCTGTTGGAGTAAATTTGTAAGTGAATGATTGTCAGGATCGACCGATCCCTTAAGGGGAATCGAACCATGATTGATTACTAAATTTTCTATTACTTGAGAATCGATCTCCTCAATTTCAATCTCCGGAGAAGGTTTACAAAGATCGAATATATCCATTGGACATTCAGCGACCTCAACCTGTAATAATTCCTCTATAGGTTCTACTGTTAAATTTTCAATTTCGTCAAACATAGATGGTTGAGGTGGTGGCAATTGTGACCCGGTATCTTTCTTACGACGCTTTTTATGACGCTGCTGTTTAGGCTGTTCTTCTAGCTCTGTGGGTGGGTCATTTCCCACAGAGTGAATTAGTTTTTTGAACTTTTAGGGGATCTCTGTGGACAATTCATGCCCAAGTGGCTTCCTTGACAATAAGGACATCGCAAAGTAGAGTCACATTTAACTTGTTTTTCTGTCATCTGTGGGCAATTTTGCACTATATGTCCATGTTCTTTACAACGTATACATTGATTCTTTTCGGCATAACACTCTTCATAGACATGCCCCCTCTTACCGCAAAATTGGCAATAAGGCCTTGATGGACAATCTTTAACATGGTGTCCTGGTGTCTTACAATACTTACAAGAAATGTTATTTCCGGCCCACCATGGTTGTTGTGTTGATGAAGATGAAATAGGTTGTTGAGAGGGTTGATTTTGTTGTTGTTGTTGACAGTTATTTTGTTGTTGTGGCACACGCCCTTTCTTAGGGGAATTTTGACCTTTATTAGATGGATAGAAAGTTCTATTTTGACGAGGGGAATTTGGAGGAACACTACCTCTTGGGTTATTATTCATATTCGGTGGAGGCATTGGTGGTTTGGCGACCACTTGTGCGAATGTTGGTACTACATATTGTTGTTGAGATACTTGTTGACAATTTTGTTGATATTGCATAGGCGGTTCATAGCCCGGATAGGTTAGATATCCCCGGGGTACAATATTTTGTTGTTGATTGTAATATTCTTGTGTTTGGATAGGTAAGGGTGTTAATGAATTTAGATGTGTTTGCACATTAGAAATATCAATCACCTCGGGTGAATATGGTTCTGGAATAATCTCTTGGGATGGTATTTGGGAAGTTGCCGATGCTGACATTTGTCCGTTGTTTTTGTAACTATTATAATGTTGCGAGATTATTTTGACCAATGCTTCCCAACTCATTGGAACTCCCGCCAAAGCAATTTCACATACAGTAATGGATGCTTGTATAAGTTGTTGTACTTGCAATGGCGTACTATTTATTAGTTTTTCACGTACCATTTTCATATTTTTCACATCTGAACCCGGGAATCCCATCTCGGCTAAACCCTGCAACCGAAGAGCATACAAGGGTATCGTTTCATGTGAAAGAATTTTCGCTTCATTAAAGTTATTAAGATGGGTTTTAACCTTCTTCCGTAAATAGTCAGTAAACCATTCGACAAGTTGCGTTTTTATTACAGTATACCCCGCATTGTTCTTCATTAGTAACTCGTATACGTCTTTCATATCCCCCTCCAAGTATGAACCCAGATGTGTTCTCCAACCTTCCGATGTTGATCGTGGATATGTTATTCTCGCATATTCCTCAAACCGCTGTAAGAACTGGGGAAAAGGTTCTCCATTTTCTAAGGAGTATTTCCCTATAGGGATCATTCTTGTTGACTGATGGGGTATAAATCCCTCTAATAACAAGACTACTTTAGAAAGAGCCATTATCATTTGCTGGTTTTGCAAGTAAATTGCTTTCAACCAATCTCCATCTGTTACATCAGATTGTGTTTGATTTACCAATGAGGATACCGCATTCTCATTTGATGTAAAGGGGACAGATTGACTCTCTTGTGAGCCCTGTTGCAATGCTGACATTTGTGGAAAATTCCATTGTGGAGATGGCAACTTCGCCATTCCTTTCCATCAGCCTTTGTCCTTCCGCCATTTGTTGAGTCAGTTGCTGTTTGGTGATTTCACCACCTAAAGGGTTGTTACTTGTAGAGATTTGGTCTAAAGGGTTGTTTCTTGTAGACGGTATAACCGTAGGAATAGTTGTTGCAAGGGTGGTAGTCGATTTCGGTTTTACCGAATTCTGCTGTAAGTTCCTTTGTTCCACTTCTGCTGCTAATATTTGCTTTATCTCATCCGAAGGCTCCTCCCCATTCAAATTCAATCCTTCCACACTAATCCCTCCCAGCTCACTAACTTCCCCACTCCCATTAATACCCACGTTTTCTGCCATACTGTATTATTTAAGTGGTGTATGTGTAAGAATGCAAAAGAAGAGAACTGTATTGTATACTAGACAATAAAGGAGAGACACGATAATGAAAGGATGACTTGACGATGAAGGAACGGAAACTTTTGCGCAATAGCACCTGGAGTTAGAGCCTGACAGAAAAAACTTGAAAAAGATAGAAAACCCGAGAAAGTCGAAGTAAAGTTAGGAAAAGGTAGCAAGGTAGTCAAAGCAACTACGCTCTGCTACCACTTTTGTGTTGTAGAATTGTCGGGAATGTAAAAAAAATATAAATGCCGATTCCAAGGGGAATAAAACTGTGTAGATGTGTAAGGACTCCTAAAAAGTCAACGCAGTAGAACAAACTATTTCATTAATAGCGATCGAAAAAAAAACTTTTACAGTTATATATGTTATTGTCCCACAAAAGAAAGACAAAAAAAAAATTAATCTTTTATATAAAAGTTGCTATACCCACTCACCGTTTCCTTCCTAATCAACGTTCCCGGCTTAAAATTATGGTAAGTGTCTTCAATCACAAACAATCAATAATGCATCTCATGCAAAAGCATCTAAAGAAAGGTGAGGAAGAACATGCTAAGGAATTATTTTCAGAAAACTTCAGGCTCTTGTTACTCTCCAGCGCAAACAAACATGAAAAAAATGAAATTAATGCAGGATTAATACAAATTCAGGCAGAATTATAATAGCACATATAAAAAAAAGTTTAAAGAAGGGGATTACCTTATATAAGACCCTTTTTATGTCTTCAAGACAAGAGGGCGTTTAAAGAAAATATAAGGTAAGTAAGTTTTCTTTATTTAATTTTTGCTTATACAATTATTTTAAAAAAAAATACATTTAGAATTATGTTTACCAATATCTTATTACTAATGCCATGTTATTCTATTCAACTATTCTTTTCCAGGACAGGTCAATAATATACAAATTTTTAATACAAATGCTCACAGATATGTATTATCTACCTTCTTTCCATCAGATTGGGCAAAATTATTTGTATGTGAAGTGTCAATGAAAAATAGGAACTATATAGGGGTAAGTATAAGTTTTCTCTGTTTAGTGAGGGTCACAACTGCTAGCAATTGTGGAGATATACCTTAATTGTTATTATGATATACGTATATATATATAATAACTCTAATTAATCATCACTTGCTCCCCAATAGGGTGATGCAACAAAAAAAACATATACATTATAATCAAAACTCAATTAGATGCATAACATTTGACTTTATATAATACACAGTAAGTGGTGTCCTTTCTTTACTGAATGTTTTCTTTATCTCTTTCTTTTATCACTTCGTCTTTGAGCAGATAAAAAAAACACAATTTAGAGGTAAGTTCTCTCACTTTATAACAATCACCGATATATTTGTTTATATTGTTTGCAATTCAATGGTGATGTTATGATTATTGACGTAAAGAAAACTTCACCATTAAAATTTCACCACAAAGTATTTATAAAATAGTACAATATTGAAAGATTATTAATTCGTATTAAATATTATATTCCAAATTTATAACAATTACTCAATTTCTACCTTGGGCATTATGATGCAGTATATGAAGAGAGGGTAAAGGATGTTAAGTCTACAAAAAAAACTTTTTTTTTTTTTGGTACAAAAAAGTAGTGGTAATCCAAAAAAAAAGTATTTCAACCAAATTCCGATGACAAAGATAGATGAAAGGTCTGACGACCCAATTTCTAATCCAAAATTTTATTGGGAAGTATGTGATCCTAGTGAAAAGTAGTAAAAGGGTTCTACACCCCAATCCCTGATCTGGTTGAATAAAAGGGTCTGGCCCCCCAAGCCCTGTTCCTGGTAAAAAAATATATATATATATATATAAATATTATATATATATATATATAATATATTTATATATATTATATATATACTATATATTTCAAAATATTTAAAATATGGATCCTTTTTTTAAGTAACTTAACTACAATATAAAAAAAAAACATTAAAAAACAAAAAAAATATTTACACGAATAATACGCTCAAGACAGCGCGGAATGATAATTAAAGCTGGTCCCAACTCAGGACAATAATCTGATAATCGATTATCTTGAGGATAGAAAAGTTGAGTGGTGTGAAAACACCGTATCCTATAAAAATTAAAAGTTTAAGTAAGTAGTACTCACGTAATTTGTATCCAAAGAAAACAAACAAAAAAAACTCTTTCTACTAACTTGAATATGAATCTAAAAACACGTAAGATTTGTAGAATTACTTCTAATGTAGAATTACGTCTAATCACATAAACAATGTGAGGAACCTGTAAGCAGTTTACAAATTACAGCTGTAAAAAAAATAACAAAAACCTTCTTATTCTTTCTGTAGAAGTGAAACTCTACATTTTCCTCCCCACCCGTCGAACTTTGACGGAAAAACGGGGGAGCTGGTAGAACTAAAATAAAAAAAGAAAAGAGATCAGATTAGATATAAATATTATATAGATATTTATATTATATATATATATATTGCTCACAGAAGACTTTGTGCTTTGGGTAAATCAGTTTAGAGTAGAAGCAATAAGTAAATAAAATAATTAATGTTACTAGGGTTGTGAAGTGTTACATAAGTGATCAATTCTGAAATGGATAAGTTTGTAATAAGGAAACGTAAACTCGAGGAGAGCGAACTTGTACCACCTACTTTAAGTGAGAGTAATTTGAACATTATCATTCCTGGATCTTCAGCATCAAAAGAATTTCTTTTAAAGAAAAGAACGTATTTAGAGAGTTATTTGTCTTACGGATTTTCATGGAACAACGATACAGATAATCCACGTCCCCTGTGCTTAGTGTGTGGTGAAACGCTAAGCAATGAAGCCATAGTCCCCCCAGCAAACTTAAGAAATATCTTGCTACGAAGCACCCAGTTGTATCCCAGAAACCCGGCTCATATTTTTCAAGGCTATTAGAAAATCAAGAGAAAATTGGTAATAGAATGTTTGAAGAGATTTACCAAAAGTGACACTGTTCTCGAAGCTTCATTTAAAGTTACCAAACTGCTCGCCAAGAAATTGAAACTTCATACAACTGGAGAGGATATATTGATCCCGGCGTGGCAAAATTATCTTGAAACCATACTGGGCATGGATGCGGAGAGATCAAATTTCAAAGTTCTTCTCTCAAACATACTATTAGATGTAGAATATTTGAAATGTCATTAAATATAAATGAACGAGTTTTCAATTTATTAAAAACTCACCATAAATTTGATTGCCAAATATTTGAAAAGTACTGATATTACTGCCAAAAATCACTTGGATTATGTAGATTTATTGACGGTAAATATATATTCGTGGAGCAGTTTTTTGTTTGAAAAAGGGTACGCAATGCCAAGTAAATTCACCTCTTCTTTCGCTCCCGTCTCTGCTTCCTAGCTTGATAATGAGTGTCTTTCATGGAACGACTGTTGTGGAATATGTTCTGATGGTGCACCATCAATGACAGGAAATTGATAATGTTCAAATTACTCTCACTTAAAGTAGGTGGTACAAGTTCGCTCTCCTCGAGTTTACGTTTTCTTATTACAAACTTATCCATTTCAGAATTGATCACTTATGTAACACTTCACAACCCTAGTAACATTAATTAATTTATTTACTTATTGACTCTACTCTACTGATTCTACCCAAAGCACAAAGTCTTCTGTGAGCAATATATATATATATATATATATATATATATTGTAATGCCTTTACACATATTACACTTCTCTCTTTTCTTTTTTTTATTTTAGTTCTACCAGCTCCCCCGTTTTTCCGTCAAAGTTCGACGGGTGGGGAGGAAAATGTAGAGTTTCACTTCTACAGAAAGAATAAGAAGGTTTTTGTTATTTTTTTTACAGCTGTAATTTGTAAACTGCTTACAGGTTCCTCACATTGTTTATGTGATTAGACGTAATTCTACATTAGAAGTAATTCTACAAATCTTACGTGTTTTTAGATTCATATTCAAGTTAGTAGAAAGAGAGTTTTTTTGTTTGTTTTCTTTGGATACAAATTACGTGAGTACTACTTACTTAAACTTTTAATTTTTATAGGATACGGTGTTCTCACACCACTCAACTTTTCTATCCTCAAGATAATCGATTATCAGATTTTTGTCCTGAGTTGGGACCAGCTTTAATTATCATTCCGCGCTGTCTTGAGGTATTATTTCGTGTAATATTTTTTTTGTTTTTTTCATATATTAAAAATGAATACCACTTATTATTTTAGTTCATAAATCATATATATATATATATATATATATATATATATATATATATATATATATATATATATATATATATATATATATATATATATATATATATATATATATATTTTTAACAAGAACAGGGCTTGGGGGGCCAGACCCTTTTATTCAACCAGATCAGGGATTGGGGTGTAGAACCCTTTTACTACTTTTCACTAGGATCACATACTTCCCAATAAAATTTTGGATTAGAAATTGGGTCGTCAGACCTTTCATCTATCTTTGTCATCGGAATTTGGTTGAAATATTTTTTTTGGATTACCACTACTCCTTTGTACCAAAGTTGTAGACTTAACTATCCTTTACCCTCTCTTCATATACTGCATCATAATGCCCAAGGTAGAAATTAAGTAATTGTTATAAATTTGGAATATAATATTTAATACGAATTAATAATCTTTCAATATTGTACTATTTTATAAATACTTTGTGGTGAAATTTTAATGGTGAAGTTTTCTTTACGTCAATAATCATAACATCACCATTGAATTGCAAACAATATAAACAAATATATCGGTGATTGTTATAAAGTGAGAGAACTTACCTCTAAATTGTGTTTTTTTTATCTGCTCAAAGACGAAGTGATAAAAGAACGAGATAAAGAAAACATTCAGTAAAGAAAGGACACCACTTACTGTGTATTATATAAAGTCAAATGTTATGCATCTAATTGAGTTTTGATTATAATGTATATGTTTTTTTTGTTGCATCACCCTTATTGGGGAGCAAGTGATGATTAATTAGAGTTATTATATATATATAAGTATATCATAATAACAAATAAGGTATATCTCCACAATTGCTAGCAGTTGTGACCCTCACTAAACAGAGAAAACTTATACTTACCCCTATATAGTTCCTATTTTTCATTGACACTTCACATACAAATAATTTTGCCCAATCTGATGGAAAGAAGGTAGATAATACATATCTGTGAGCATTTGTATTAAAAATTTGTATATTATTGACCTGTCCTGGAAAAGAATAGTTGAATAGAATAACATGGCATTAGTAATAAGATATAGGTAAACATAATTCTAAATGTATTTTTTTTAAATAATTGTATAAGCAAGAAAAATTAAATAAAGAAAACTTACTTACCTTATATTTTCTTTAAACGCCCTCTTGTCTTGAAGACATAAAAAAGGGTCTTATATAAGGTAATCCCCTTCTTTAAACTTTTTTTTATATGTGCTATTATAATTCTGCCTGAATTTGTATTAATCCTGCATTAATTTCATTTTTTTCATGTTTGTTTGCGCTGGAGAGTAACAAGAGCCTGAAGTTTTCTGAAAATAATTCCTTAGCATGTTCTTCCTCACCTTTCTTTAGATGCTTTTGCATGAGATGCATTATTGATTGTTTGTGATTGAAGACACTTACCATAATTTTAAGCCGGGAACGTTGATTAGGAAGGAAACGGTGAGTGGGTATAGCAACTTTTATATAAAAGATTAATTTTTTTTGTCTTTCTTTTGTGGGACAATAACATATATAACTGTAAAAGTTTTTTTCGATCGCTATTAATGAAATAGTTTGTTCTACTGCGTTGACTTTTTAGGAGTCCTTACACATATACACAGTTTTATTCCCCTTGGAATCGGCATTTATATTTTTTTTACATTCCCGACAATTCTACAACACAAAAGTGGTAGCAGAGCGTAGTTGCTTTGACTACCTTGCTACCTTTTCCTAACTTTACTTCGACTTTCTCGGGTTTTCTATCTTTTTCAAGTTTTTTCTGTCAGGCTCTAACTCCAGGTGCTATTGCGCAAAAGTCTTCATCGTCAAGTCATCCTTTCATTATCGTGTCTCTCCTTTATTGTCTAGTATACAATACAGTTCTCTTCTTTTGCATTCTTACACATACACCACTTAAATAATACAGTATGGCAGAAAACGTGGGTATTAATGGGAGTGGGGAAGTTAGTGAGCTGGGAGGGATTAGTGTGGAAGGATTGAATTTGAATGGGGAGGAGCCTTCGGATGAGATAAAGCGAATATTAGCAGCAGAAGTGGAACAAAGGAACTTACAGCAGAATTCGGTAAAACCGAAATCGACTACCACCCTTGCAACAACTATTCCTACGGTTATACCGTCTACAAGAAACAACCCTTTAGACCAAATCTCTACAAGTAACAACCCTTTAGGTGGTGAAATCACCAAACAGCAACTGACTCAACAAATGGCGGAAGGACAAAGGCTGATGGAAAGGATGGCGAAGTTGCCATCTCCACAATGGAATTTCCCACAAATGTCAGCATTGCAACAGGGCTCACAAGAGAGTCAATCTGTCCCCTTTACATCAAATGAGAATGCGGTATCCTCATTGGTAAATCAAACACAATCTGATGTAACAGATGGAGATTGGTTGAAAGCAATTTACTTGCAAAACCAGCAAATGATAATGGCTCTTTCTAAAGTAGTCTTGTTATTAGAGGGATTTATACCCCATCAGTCAACAAGAATGATTCCTATAGGGAAATATTCATTAGAGAATGGGGAACCTTTTCCCCAGTTCTTACAGCGGTTTGAGGAATATGCGAGAATAACATATCCACGATCAACATCGGAAGGTTGGAGAACACATCTGGGTTCATATTTGGAGGGGGATATGAAAGACGTATACGAGTTACTAATGAAGAACAATGCGGGGTATACTGTAATAAAAACGCAACTTGTCGAATGGTTTACTGACTATTTACGGAAGAAGGTTAAAACCCATCTTAATAACTTTAATGAAGCGAAAATTCTTTCACATGAAACGATACCCTTGTATGCTCTTCGGTTGCAGGGTTTAGCCGAGATGGGATTCCCGGGTTCAGATGTGAAAAATATGAAAATGGTACGTGAAAAACTAATAAATAGTACGCCATTGCAAGTACAACAACTTATACAAGCATCCATTACTGTATGTGAAATTGCTTTGGCGGGAGTTCCAATGAGTTGGGAAGCATTGGTCAAAATAATCTCGCAACATTATAATAGTTACAAAAACAACGGACAAATGTCAGCATCGGCAACTTCCCAAATACCATCCCAAGAGATTATTCCAGAACCATATTCACCCGAGGTGATTGATATTTCTAATGTGCAAACACATCTAAATTCATTAACACCCTTACCTATCCAAACACAAGAATATTACAATCAACAACAAAATATTGTACCCCGGGGATATCTAACCTATCCGGGCTATGAACCGCCTATGCAATATCAACAAAATTGTCAACAAGTATCTCAACAACAATATGTAGTACCAACATTCGCACAAGTGGTCGCCAAACCACCAATGCCTCCACCGAATATGAATAATAACCCAAGAGGTAGTGTTCCTCCAAATTCCCCTCGTCAAAATAGAACTTTCTATCCATCTAATAAAGGTCAAAATTCCCCTAAGAAAGGGCGGTTGGATTCACCACAACGAAACAAAATAAACTGTCAACAACAAACTCTAGACTAAATCAACCCCTCTTCAACAACCGATATCTTCATCTTCATCAACACAACAACCATGGTGGGCCGGAAATAACATTTCTTGTAAGTATTGTAAGACACCAGGACACCATGTTAAAGATTGTCCATCAAGGCCTTATTGCCAATTTTGCGGTAAGAGGGGGCACATCTATATTGCCAATTTTGCGGTAAGAGGGGGCACGTCTATGAAGAGTGTTATGCCGAAAAGAATCAATGTATACGTTGTAAAGAACATGGACATATAGTGCAAAATTGCCCACAGATGACAGAAAAACAAGTTAAATGTGACTCTACTTTGCGATGTCCTTATTGTCAAGGAAGCCACTTGGGCATGAATTGTCCACAGAGATCCCCTAAAAGTTCAAAAAACTAATTCACTCTGTGGGAAATGACCCACCCACAGAGCTAGAAGAACAGCCTAAACAGCAGCGTCATAAAAAGCGTCGTAAGAAAGATACCGGGTCACAATTGCCACCACCTCAACCATCTATGTTTGACGAAATTGAAAATTTAACAGTAGAACCTATAGAGGAATTATTACAGGTTGAGGTCGCTGAATGTCCAATGGATATATTCGATCTTTGTAAACCTTCTCCGGAGATTGAAATTGAGGAGATCGATTCTCAAGTAATAGAAAATTTAGTAATCAATCATGGTTCGATTCCCCTTAAGGGATCGGTCGATCCTGACAATCATTCACCTACTAATTTACTCCAGCAGGAGTCTACATTAACCACGCCTAAGAAAGGCCCTTGCCTTTATCTAAAAAACTTATCCACGTCTTCACCTGCTACTCTGGTTGTGGGGGTCATAATAGATGATTCCCAACAAACACAGCTAATAGACGCTCTTGTAGACACTGGAGCTTCAGTTAGCATTATAACACAAAGAACTTATAAACTTTTAGACCCTAATAAATATCCTATGCAACCTACTGAATATGTGAGTATTCGTGGCATCGGTGATGTCATTTTTGAAGTTTTGGGGGCTGTCACACTATCATTACATCTTTCTAATAATTATAGAACACAATTTAGGGACTTTGTGATAGTTCCGGATGAGGTAGTATGTTACGGAGTAGTAATTGGGTATGATCTTCTACAATCGGAAAATATTTTGCCAGACTTGGCCAATAAAGAACTAATAACAAGACATGATAATGTCTTGACCATTATTGCAAAAGATATAAGAACAGCAGAGGGACAAGAACATGCTGCTAAATTAGATCACGATGTATTAATTCCACCTAATAAAGGAATTACCGTAGCTATAAAGCCAGAAGAAATATTAAGAAAATAAAGGATTAAACTGGTGAAAAAACACTATTATTTACTCTGAATGATAAAAATCACTTTGTGATGGACCATGCGGTCATATCTTGTACATTTGACACTCCAGTAGTGCTACCTTGTTATAATCTTTCTAGTAATGTAATTAAGCTGAAATCAGGTTACCCACTAGGGTCATTTTCAGCTCTTTCTATCCATCCTATCCATCTTATAAAATCAGAACCAGTAAACATGGTCGAACTCACCCAAAAACCTCAAAGCACATACCAGGAATGGACATCTGCTAATCTCGAAGAGGCTTTTCAGCTTGATTCAACAGACCTGACTCGGGAGCAAAAAGATCAATTAATACAACTCTTACTGAAATATCCAACTGCTTTAAGCCTCGGAGATACAGATGTGGGGTGTACCTCTGTTCTTAAACACTCAATTGAAACTTACATAGATAATCCTATATGTGAACCTGTTCGAAGACTTCAAGGTCCTATTTTATATGAAGTGGAGGAAGTGTGCAGAAAACTCGAAGCTGAGGGCATCATCAGGCAATCTTTTTCTCCTTACTCAGCACCGGTAGTACCCATCAGAAAACCTGATGGGGCTATGCGGCTATGCATAGATTATCGAAAACTAAATTCTGTCACAAAGGGAGATTCCTTTCCCATTCCTAATCTGACAGATACCCTTTTTAGCCTTCAAGGCAAGCAATACTTTACGACTATCGATCTTATAAAGGGGTACTATCAGGTTGAAATGGCGGAAGACAGCATCGAGAAGACTGCTTTCTCAACCCCATTATCCCATTGGGAATTTCTTAGAATGCCTTTTGGCGTAAAAAATGGACCCGCCACGTTCCAGAGAGCCATGCACTTGATATTAAGTCACCTTTCATGGGAAGAAGTCAGGGTTTATCTGGACGATGTGCTTATCATCACTAAAACCTTTGCAGAACATTTGGCAGTATTGGAAGAGGTGCTTACAGCATTCATGGTTAACGGCTTCAAATTAAAACCTTCAAAAACGTATTTACTAAGACGAGAAGTAAGCTTCCTGGGACACGTAATTTCAAGTAAGGGTATGATTCCCTTGGAAAAGAATCTTAAAGGAATTCAAGACTTCAAAGCACCAACTACAGTTAGAAAAGTTCGACAGTTTATGGGACTAGTTAATTTTTATCGCCGGCATATACCGAACTGTTCAGTGATTGCAAAACCCCTGTTTGACCTATTAAAATGTAAATCAACGATCCCTTGGACGGACGAATGTCAACAAGCTTTTGACAAATTAAAACAACTCTTAACTAAACCACCCTTATTAACTTATCCGGATCGTACAGAAAAAGCACAACCACTATTACTATATACAGATGCATCGGGAATAGGTGCAGGAGCCTGTCTTAGCCAGGTTCAGGATAATGAAGAAAAACCTATAGCCTACATCTCAACAGTATTTTCAAAGGCTCAAAGGGGGTATAGCACTACTGAAAGGGAGGTTGCTGCCATTCGTTGGGCCGTCAGGTCATTAAAACCGTTTTTATATAAGATTAAAGTCAGAATATACACAGATCACAAACCTATCCTATTCTTGCAAAACATGCCACTTGTAAACCACCGAGTTGCCCGAACTCTGGAGGAATTAAATGACCTCGATTATGAGCTTCACTATTTACCGGGTAAACAAAATATAGTGGCAGACTTTTTGTCTCGTAATCCTTATGAAATTAAATCTGAAACAATTGATAAGAGCTATATCCCAGAAATTCCAGACGGATTTATAGAACATTCTATGCCTGGAGGAGGGGATTCCCTTTTTCAATGTTTTTCACAGTATTTATACAATAATGTAAGTCAACATATAGCCCTACGTGTAAACATAATAGACGAATTAATAGATCATCGAAAAGACTATCATTTGCCAACAGGCAAAGGTGAAAAGCAAACCCTTCAACAATTAAAATTGTCAAAATATCCAGGCCAACTTCCATTCACACATAGTATTCAAGCCTTTGCAACGATGTACAAAGTAAAAGTGTTGGTGTATAGTTCTAAAGAACACCCTCTTCAATTTGGGATATCAACCTCTGATTCAGAGGAGAAAACCTGTTACTTGTTTTGCAGAGGAGGGATACATTTTAATCTTTTAAAACCTGTGAACTCAGAGGAGTTACCAACATCAGTTACTACAGCAATAATCGCATATCCACAATTACAACCTCATTCTAAGAGTCCTCCAGTAATTCATTATAATTTAGTGCCAGATATTTCGATGGAGGAGGATTTATCGGAATTAAATCTTCATCTTCTTTATGAATTGAAGAACTCTGGTGGGGAGGAGATGACTCTGGAAAAGTTGCCTAACACTATTATAACTTTACATAATTTTTCTTTGGTGTTGAATTCACAGGATTCAGTGGAAGTCATTATGTCTCACATAACTGAATGTCAGCAAAGTGATCCTTTATTGAGAAGGTTGATGAGAGCTTTGAGAAACAATCAACCCTTTAGGGGACCCTTAAAATTATTTAGCCGATCCCGAAATTTTTTGTTTGTTCAGGATGACCACATAATCCACTGTAATCGTAATAATCATTATCACTATGTGGTATCGTTTAGTTTTGTTGTACAGGTGGTTATAATAAATCATTTTGAATTTGTTCATATAGGACAGAATAAACTATATGCTCTCATAGAAAATATAATATGGCATCCCAAGTTGCGAATGATATGCCAGGATGTCACTAGATCTTGTCACACTTGTCAACTAGCTAAAATTTCTAACGTCATTTGGGCACCACCTAAAATTAAGATTAATACTTATCACCCATTTGAACTCACGGCAGTTGATCTTTTACAATTGCCTAAATCTAACAAAGGAAATAACTATGCGTTGGTTTTTATAGACCATTTTAGTAAATGGGTGGCTGCTGTGCCTATAAAAACTAAGCATACTGCAACCGTTGCAACGGCTTTAGAAAATATCATACCATACTTACCAGTAATTCCATCAAGACTTATGTCGGATAATGCTAGGGAGTTTAGGGGACCTCTTTTTGAAAATTTGCTCCTTTCCTTAGGCATCTATCATATTTACACAACTCCTTACAACCCTTCATCGAATGGTATAGTGGAAAGAATGAACCGAACTTTAATACAGTATTTAAGAGTTTCTCTCAGTGATCCCGGTCAGTGGGATATCATACTACCACAAGTAATTTTAAAATATAATATTTGAAACATGCAGAAACGGGAAAAACACCTACAGAGATTTTGTTTAGAGAAGCTCATGGAGTCCATCCTAGATTGCCATGGACAAAGTTTACCCAGTATTGGGATGAAGGACATGAAAAGTACCACTCTGCACTCACTAGGCCAATTGGTAGCTCTTAAGGTTCAATTGCCAGGAGATCTCACCTTGAACAAATTCAAAGAAAGGTATCAAGGACCATTGACAATAATTAAGGTAAACTCGAATGATGTAACTTATATTGTCGAGGCTCCGGACACCGGACGACAATATAGAGTTCATCACCGACAAATAAAACGGTGGAATTCACCTCCAAAATATTTAGAACGCACGCCAATTTTTATTGAATTGTTAACACGACCCTTAGCTCCTGGGCAAGAACCAGTAAAGGAGATTGAGGAAGAGCGGAGTGAAACAACACCTGATAACCTGCCAAATTTTGAAATGGATTCAGACGATGAGGAAGAGTTTTTGGGATTTCCGGATGTTCCACCTCCGGATTTCTCTAATGTCATATATCACCTAAATCAAAGTATCCTGTTGGCGAATTCCTTAAGTCCGATCCCGGATCCAGATGATGTGCGATCAACATCTCCATACGATAAGGAGTATTTGATAGGGAACGACCAGTTGAGCGATATCTCATCATATCATTTGGGGAATTTGTTTCTAACACCGGACCAGATTTCGGTGATACCGCTTTTAATTAATAACTCACCTATATTGCATATTTCACCTCCTGATACAATGGAGATTCCTACTTACATTTCTTATACTCCTATTACGGTAACTCACGATAGAGAACAGTTGGTAATGCCTCAAAGACAGGTTAGAAGGTTATCCATGGAGGATTTATCATCAAGATCCAGCTTTATGGGCTCTCCACAATCCCAGAATCCTTACGACAACATCACTCCTTTGGAATCTTTAGAAACAACATCCACTCCTACTATGAATTTGAATATACCTAAACTGGAACTTTCCACACTTTCAGATACTACATCTACTCAACTAGAGATCCCAGAGATCCCATCGGGACACACCGCATCAATAATTAAAGAATTTCTAGAATTGGACAAGTCTCCGATTAAAACACCACCCTCTATTCAAACTACTTTTGGAAAAAGGAAAACAGTGCGATGGGCACCAACCTTATCTACAAGGGTGTGCGAGGAGGAAAGACTAGATGAATCAAGGTTCACAGGGTCTATAGCCTCTCGTACACGCCAAAGATCTTCTCTAGAAGAAAATACACAACCCTGGGTACAACCCCGTGTCTTGGAAAGAAGACGAAGAAGGCATACCGTTACGGAAGAACACTTGGAAGAAGAAGGACCTGAAGAAGAGGCATAAATACTAAAAATCTGTATATCATGTAAGTGTTTTTTGTGTTTAAATTGGGTTTTGTAATAATTGTACTTTTGTTTAATAAATAAATTTTTTAAATTTTTTTATGTTGTTTTTTTAATTTTTTGTAAAGTAAAATATGAATAAAAATCATTCCTATTTGATTGAGAAAACTGAAATTAACCAGAAAAACTGAAATTAACCAGAAAAACTGAAATTAACCGGGAGAAATGATGATCATCTTTTCATTTCATCGTGTGATGTTCTGGTGTTTTGTTTTCATCGTTTCAATTCATCGAGTGATGTCTGGTAGGATGGATCATGACCCTGGTGATCATCTTTTCAATTCGTCGTGTGATGTTCTGGGAGGATGGACCATCTCTTGTAGACCACACTGGAAAAGAAGAAGACTACATATCTGAAAAGGAAGAATAGAAGAAAGTTACATGGGCATAACATCAATTTTTATATTTATTCTTAAAAAATCTTTTGTCAATAAATGTTAAATTTTTTTTGTTTTTTTTGTATGTATTTATTTATACTATCCTTGTTAAACCAGCTAAATCAAAATGGGGGGAGGCTCTAACGAAATTTTTTTTATATTGTGGCAGGTTTTCACTCCCACCACAATAGGAAAATTGCTGTACTCACCAACCTCACTCCTAAGTGAGTGCTGATTCTCTTCAAGAAGGGCACGACACTGGGGATGATGTCTCCTCGAAGTCCGCGCAATCTTCTTTGTTCTTGTGCTGTGGGAAAAGAAATATAATTGAAAGGCGCAGTGGAATTTTATTATTGTCGTTTGTTGCTCTGCTAAGTGACTTATGCTCTTTTTACCTGGCTATATTGTTATTCTTGTATTTCCAAACTTTACTCTTTCTCTTCACAATTTCTACTTCGGTTTATCCTCAATCTGATTTAGTTAAATTTTTGTTTCGTTTCCTCAACTATTTCTTGCCTTATTTTTTTTTTTTTTTATCTTCTCTTCTTTATTTCTGTTAAAAATATACCTATTGAATTATTTTTATTCACCGTAGGGACTTGCTATTAGCCATAATTCAATGTCGCAAATATAGACAATTTAAATATTGTTATGAAACTCGATCTTAATACTCACTGAATAGGAGATACCGTTTGCTTTTATTGACTTACGCCAGAACCTCCAACTGGGCTAATAAAAAACTCAAAAACAAATTCATGATCCAAAAACTTTCTTTATTTGACTTTTCTAATTAATTTGTACAACCCTATCTATTAATTTTGGTGGGATTACCCCGAATATATATATGTATACATATATATATCCACAAATATATAAAAAAAATAATGATTTATAAAGAAAAAATGAAAAAATAAATAATATAATTATATATTTATATAAAAAAAAACTTTTCTCTTTGGCACTATACAAACAAATTTGCGTGCATTTATATTCCTTTTCTCGGGGGGGAGATATGTGTGATGGATGAAGATGAAAAAGGAAGAGGGGGGAATAGAAATGAAGAATGAGGGTGAAAGATGAAAAGATGAGGTAATTTTGATCTGGACTGGCGGGTACCTTTTTGTCAGTATCCTTTGTGATAGACTTTGTTATGGCAGCAAGAAACCAAGAATAGTAGTAATTAATAATAATAATAATAAATGATAATATAATAATAATAATAATAATAATAATAATAATGATAATAATAATAATAATAATAATAATGATAATAATAATAATAATAATAATGATAACAATAATTAATAATAAATAATAATAATAATTAATAATAATGCTGATCAAGCAGCAATTGTACTTTTATATTGTTAAGCGAAAACCACAATTTATTATTGGTTTACCTTAACAGGTGCCATGACAGATGTTGTTTGCTTTTATTGTGCGAAGAACGACTAGTCCGTTACTTCGGCTTGTTGTTGGCTAAGTTTTTAAGCTCTGGTTGATAAATCACAGGAAGTTTGCAGAAATTGCTGGCGACGAAGATTCTTGTTCTTAATTGGTTCCTCGACCCGTTCCTGTCAATAAAAATTTGGATTTAATAACCATCATACCTTAGTTTATCTCATCAATAACAATTTGCATTATATCATTAAGAAGTTTCATTTCTTCCATATAACATTTCTTTACTCTTACCCTTTTATAAGGGTAGAGAGTTTTCTTTTCTCGTCGTCAATCTTCCTTCCTTTGTTTATTGAAATTTCTTCGTTTGCGTTTCCTATTTCTTATGCTTTTGGTTCTTTTTTTCTAACGTCTTTGGTTTGTTTGTTTTTGTTTTTGTATATATTTATATTTCAATTTTTCACGTTACTGGAAAGAGATGGGGAAGAAAATAATAATTTGAAACTCATCTTATTCCTCCCCACCCGTCAATGCTAAGGTTGACGCACCATCGAACAAACTCATCCCACTTCTAGGTTTCTCCTTATAGAGAACTCCCTTCCAAAAAAAAGCAAAAATTTCTTTTTCATTAATTACTCCCCTCTGGAGTACAAAATAATAACCTTTCTTTAAGGTCTTTTTCATAATAAAAAATCAAAAATTAAATAAAACATTCTTGGATTAAAATACATGATGAGGAGGATCTTGTCCCTACTCATCACATATATTCCGGACTCTTCGTTTTACCTCTTCCATCGACAGCTCCTGCCCGTAGGCCATCATGAAACCTTGGATTTGTACCAGACTAGTCTGTACTCGTTCTCTAAAAGCGGTCTGAACATCCACGGTTTCAACCAAAGGGACCGATCTTGTGACACTCAGCGCCACAGATGATGTAGAGCTTTGCGACTGATTCGATGTCAGCCGTTGACGCCGCTGATACGGGGTTTCTCTGGGTCTCCTAGTACGGGGACGACCACGTCGCTCTACCACGACCGCGGATGTTTGATCCACAATACCCGGATCCACATCTCCAAACCGAATTGGGGAATAACTTCTGACTCTAGGGGCAACAACTTCGCTTGGCACCTCCGGGACAATAGCAGAGTTGTCCTGGACTTGTTGTTCGTGGGAACTTGGCCCCACCTCCGTAGGATTATTAGCCGGTTGTTCCGGGACTGGTGAACTGCTCATCTCCTCACCACTAGCCTCACTCACTACTACCATTTCCTCTACTACTTCCACTATCTCTTGGACTATCCCTTGGATAGCTATCTCTGGTGTTACCGGTGCCACTACCGTTTCCGGAACTGAGGAAGATGTTCCTGCCCCTACCAACTTCAACTCCTCGCCAAAATACCCCAGAGCTCGCATTTTGATAAATATCTGTCGGCTTAAATCGCACCCTGGGTGTAACCCATCTCTCAAAAATCCCTGCTCCCCCAGGGTATACACTCTTCCTTCCATAAAATTCTTAACATTCAGTTTCTGACCCGGCAATCCCTTCGCCGCATATATCACCGGAAACGAACTCTTTTGGTGCCACTGTATGTTAGATCTACGAAGCTGTCGGATTTGGGCATGGATGTTGGTGGCCTGCAAATGCAGAATCCTATCCGAATATTCAGGTGCCTGATTGTATATATCTTGTACCCGTTTTGGATACTTGAGCACCAACTGCCTATTATATTCCACCAAGTCAAGGAATGGTGGTATCCCCAAAATAACTTGCATCCGGGGATTGAGACGAGCACACTTCTGGGAAAATCTCGAGAACCTTTGGGCAAAGTCCTCGATTTGAAAGGAAAAATTTGCCGTATCCACCCAATATCCTTCAGGTCGACTGAATGGCCCCGGTACAGGTAACCGCGTCTGGTTGTAAGCCTCCGGAATTATCGCAAAAACTATCAAATGCGTATAGTCAGGCTTTACTATCATGTGAGCCATATCACTAAACCAAGCCAGCTTTTTCCCCGGGTATGACTCAAAAACTACGGTGGCCCCGGGTAATAAGTCCTCAATGTATGCGTTCTTAAGATCACGCACCCACGAATGGCCCAATACCAAAATCTGAAAAAAAAAGAATAAAACCATTTATATTAATCAGTTTAATAAATTTTTCATTTGCTTTGATCCCCCCCCCCATTTAATTAATTATTTGGAAACCTGGGTATTTTTGTTTACATGGTTATTTGTATAATTGCTTTTATTGTTTTTCTTTTATGTCTAATGTTTTTGTTATGATTCATGTATATTTCATTGTTTACAAAAAGTTATTGTTTTTCATTTATTTAATGTATTTCCTTTATTAGGCGTTCATATTATGTATTATTGTTTCTCATTTATGTAGTATTTCTATCATTATTGATTCTTGTTATATGTTATTGTCTTGTTTATTTACGTGTCTTCATTATTTTTATTTATTCTGTTGTATTTTGTACTTTTTATGTGTGCTGTTATGGTGTGTTTGTTTTCATTTATTTTTACATCTTCATTGTTCTTTTTATTCTTTTTATTGATATATTTTGTTGTTATTATTATATATTTTTTTCATTTAAATTGTTTTAGTTACTGTTAAATATTTCATTATTATTTCTTATTATTCCCATTTTAGAATTTTTTCATTATTTTTATGTGTATTGTTTTTATTATGTTTAAATTCATTATGTTTTTATTACCCTTATGTATTGTGTCACTTTCATTATATATATATATTTTTTTTATGTACATTTCTTTTTATTTAGATTGTTATTTCTGTCACTTTTATGTAAATTTTTTTTGTCATTTCCTTTTATTATTTGTTATTATTATTTCCATTATTAGTTTGTTGTCTTTATTATTTATATGTATTTTGTTTTTGTTTTTGTTTTGTTTTTATGTATATATATTGTTTTTATCATTTTTATGTATTATTTGGTTGTTTTTCGCTTTCGCTCTATCATATACGGGAAGACTAACGGTAAGTCTTGACATACCCCTCTCGATCGAGTATATGGACGCTCACCTTCCGTTCTTTGTGATTTCAATTCAGCTAATCTATTTCTACATAAGTCATTAATACCGTCGAACCCTTCGAATGACAAATCGTCAGCAGGAGAGTTTTCTCTCTGTCCATCCTGTTCTATATTTACATAATTTTCCGTTTCTACTTCTTCAAAAATAGGCAACCCCACTACTGGGGTAGAATATGCCTGAATACATTCTTCAAACACTTTATTATTTGGTAAGGATTCCCCAAAATCCTCCGGTGGAGCTTGCAATGACTCCCAACGATAAAATGCCTCTTCTATCAAATCAGATGCATCCCATTGTAAATATTCATTGACTTCTTCTTCTTCAGCTGATTTTACTACATTACTCAAATCTCCGTGTGATCCGTTTTCCTTTTCTCTTTCAATTATCTTTTCCAATTCTAAGTTAATCCTTTGCTGTTCTTGTATTAATCCCACAAAACTTTGTTTAACCTCACTTAATATTCTGTTGTCAACGGTGAAACCCTCGAAAGAGTCCTCGTCATCACTGTCATCATCTTCCCACTCTAACTCTACTGGTTCTAACGCTTCAATGTCTATTTTCTCCTGTTCGAAGACTTCTTCCAATTCCTTTTCGTCTATGTTCGCTGTTCCCCTACCCTTGGCATATCTTTGAAATACTGGATTATTTGTTAAATACTCAGGAGGCATTTTCCATGGTCGCAACTGTCTATGATGAGCTTTATATTGCCTTCCATCCTCCGGAGATCGTAACACATATGTGACATGATTGTCATTTACTTTATAATTTCATAAGGCCCATGATACCTAGGATCAAATTTATTTTTCGTAAGATTTCCAGGGAGATGAGCCTTTAAACCTACCATTTGATGGACTTCATACGGAACGAATCTAACATGACTTTCCGTCCAACATTCTTCCTCCACAGGTAAAGGGAGTCCAGTTCTTAATTCATGTGCCTTTTTCAGTATATTTTCACAAGGAGTCAAGTTCGTTTCCGTATGTGTTGTATGATTATAGACTAATAAGACCTGTGACAACTCTTCATCCCATTTATTTGACTTCTTTACTGACATTCTCAGATATTGACTCAGGGTACGATTTACCCGTTCGACCGCGCCGTTAGAAGATGGTGTATACGGGGTTGTTAGTACATGTTTTATTTGTTGTCTCTTTAAGAGCTCCTCGAACTCAGGTCCAATAAATTCCCTACCGTTATCAGTAAGAAGCCGCTCCGGGAACTTTTGCAAAAATGGCAGTATTCTGTGTTGGAATGCATTTGCGACATTGATACTTTGTTTGTTTCTTATGGGAACAGCAGCCACCCACTTCGTGAAATGATCCACCATCACTAACGCATAATTGTTTCCCCTGGTAGAACAGGGAAATTGGATCAAATCCATTGCCACTAATTCAAATGGTCTTGAAGTTACGATCTTAAGAGTGGGCGGTACATAGAGAATGTTTGAGATCTTACAAGCTTGACACTTACTACAGGTGGTAGTGATGTCATTACAGATAGTAGATATCTTCGGGTGCCATATCCAATTTATCAATAAAGAATGCAACTTTTGCTTCCCGATATGGGCAAACATCCAATGAGCTTTAATAGCTACTTCCGTCAAATAAGTTTGGGGGACTATGAGAGCGAATTCTCCCGTAGAGAACTCTCTATACAAGCGATCATTTATAAAATAGATATATTTACTTACGCGAGCAAATGGTTGTAACGGACCATTAAACGGTAATTTCCTTACGATGGCATTCTTCAATCGTCTTAACGTATAATCAGATCTTTGCATCTTTCCAATATCATCACACTCGATTTCCAAAGGATCTATTATGTTATCTGAATCGATTACTATATGATGAATTTTTGGATCATCTGGTATCTCAACCTCTACCTCCCCACCGGTGTTTTGGTTACTCATGGGAACCACTTTATCAACCAATGGTGGTATTTTCTCAGCTTTACCTTCCTCCTCCATTGACTCATCCAACAAAATCCTTTCCTCAAACTTTTCGGATGTTACTACGTTAGTACTGATTACTTCCTCCTCTTTATTTATCGGCTGCATTGGAAGGCCCACCAGGAGATTGTAATGGACTCCTCCACGGCACAAAAGATGAAAAATACTTTTCTCTGTATCCTTTCCAAATTTTAAGGGTTTCGTATCCCCGTAATACATCCAGACTTGTACTTTATACAATTTTGTAAATGCCAATATGGCCTGAGTTATTGGAAATTGACCCGCCTGCTTCATTAGCTGTAATCTTTTTGTGATTTGCCTAGATTCCTTCCCCGCGGGTAATCCATATGCATTCCTATTTTCCAACAACTCTTTTGCAACTTCCTGTCTTACCTTTAAATGATGTTCCATCGACCCATACAACCCCACCGAAAAAGCCTGGAAAAGCGAATCTCCTCCTCCAGGAATCTTAATTTCCGAAAAACCCCCAGGGATAGCGTCTACCAACAATGCTTCATACTCTTCGGATGTTTCTCCCACTGGAGATCTTGACAAAGCGTCTGCCACAACGTTTTCTTTACCTGGAATATAACGCAGCTCATAATCAATGTCGTTAATTTCCTCGAGCGTACGTGCTACCCGAGCATTCACCAATGGCATACTATGCAAATACAAAAGTGGCTGATGGTCAGTAAAAATGACCACTCTTATTCCATACAGGAAAGGTTTTAATGCCCTCACAGCCCATCGTATAGCAGCTACCTCTTTTTCCGTTGTACTGTAGCGTTGTTCAGCTTTATTAAAAGTGGTTGAAATAAAAGCGATAGGACGTTCTTCACCAGATTGTGTCTGAGCGAGACATGCCCCTGCCCCGACATCAGAGGCATCCACATATAATAACAAGGGTGCTGCTTTCTCTGTACGATCTGGGTACGACAGGATCTGTGGTGATGTTAATGCTTCCTTTAATGCTTCAAACGCTTTCTGACAGGGCTCGGTCCATTTCAAAGTTTTATTACTTAATAATGCAAAGAGGGGCTTCGCAATTTCTGAGCAGTGCGCAATATGGCGCCTATAGAAGTTGACCATTCCCAGAAATTGCCTCAATTTACGAACGGTGGTCGGTACGGGAAATTGCATTATACCTTGTAAGTTATTCTCTAAAGGAACCATTCCATGTTCGGATACTCGGTGTCCTAAGTATTGTACTTCTTGTCGGAGAAGGAAAGTCTTGGCCGGTTTGATTTTAAAGCCAGTTTCTTCAAAAGCAGATAGAACCTTTTCCAATATTTCCAGATGCTCTTCGAATGTTTCACTTACAATCAGGACATCATCCAAATATACCATGCACTCATTCCAAGGTATATGTGCTAAAGCATACCTCATCCCGCGTTGAAACGTTGCAGGGCCGTTTTTCACCCCGAACGGCATTCGCAAGAACTCCCAATGTGACAAGGGAGTCGTAAAAGCAGTCTTCTCAATACTGGTCTCTTCCATCTCCACCTGATAATATCCTTTTATTAAGTCTATCGTTGTAAAGAACTTCATACCCTTGAGACTGAACAACATGTCGATCAGATTTGGGATAGGAAAGCTATCTCCCTTTGTGATTTTATTTAACTCTCGATAATCAATACATAGTCTGATCGACCCATCTTTCTTTCTGATTGGAACTACTGGGGCTGAATATGGGGATTTGCTCCTTTGGATGATTCCTTCGTCCTCTAGTTTTTTACAATCTGCCTCGATTTCTTTGAGCATGGGGCCTTGTAACCGTCTGACTGGCACTTGCACCGGCTCCTCAGTCAATGTTTCTATCTTATGTTTGATAACATTGGTGCAGCCCACATCAGAATCTCCTAAACTCGAGACAGAAGGATACCGTTCCAATAACCCAATTACCTGTTCTCTTTGTTCTGGTGTTAATTCCGCCTCATCTAACCTAAATGCTTTGCTTAAATTTTCAGGATTCCATTCCATATATTCGTTGGGACTCCGCTCATCTAACTCGACTACATTGACAGTGGGATCCTCCACTGTAACTTCTTCTATCCTACCTACAATTGATCCTTTCTTTAACCGCCTTGTTTGGTCACTATCATTTTGTAATATCACTAAAGCTCTATCGCCAGAAAAATCCATCAACATATGTTCTAATTTTACTGTTTTGGGCAATCCTTGCC
Source organism: Trachelipus rathkii (assembly GCA_015478945.1). Classification (NCBI taxonomy): domain Eukaryota; kingdom Metazoa; phylum Arthropoda; class Malacostraca; order Isopoda; family Trachelipodidae; genus Trachelipus; species Trachelipus rathkii. Next base: position 18,934 of record JABUQX010126376.1, on the reverse strand, counting down.
ATGCTTCCACCACAACAGGTTGCTTCATTAGTCTTTTTCCTTGCCTTTCCACTTCTACTATCATACACCTTTTTGGTTCTAAATTTACCGCCTCAACTAATGCACAGGTTTCTTCCCTGGGCAATCCCTGTCTCATGTCCACTGCTACGGTCTGCACATAATTTCCACGCCTGATGACTAATTCCCTATGGTACAAATCCGGCAACAGATGTTCCTGCTTTAGAATATCGTACCCCAAAACCAGATCATACTCAGTTAGTTGGTCTGGGACCACAACAAAGCGACTCGGCTTCAAGACATAATTAGTGGACAATCTTAGGGCTATTGTAACTTCTCCTAACACGGGAAACCTAACATTACCTATCCCAGTAACCCCTCTAAACGCGGTGGGAAAAATTGGACTTACGTTCTTATCTAATAAATGAAAACAACCCGCCGATATTAAACTTACCTCCGCTCCGGTGTCTACAAACGCGATAATCGGTTCCATAGGGGGCTGATCCACTAGTGTCACTTGCAAAATAAGGGTCTTCTCCGGTGCTTTTATAATATGGTATCTGATGATGGTTTCCGGTGGCCACTCATCCTGTTCATTCTTTTTCTCTATTTCTTTTTCCGGTGGAGATTCTTTTCTCTCATTATTAGCTTTCTCTAATCTAACAGGTTTATCTACTCTAACCGATATTTCTATTTGTTTTACCTCATCATTTTCGATGGTGCAGGTCGCAGTCACTGGTGATTCTGACTCTATTGATGTCAATTCTGGGGAACCTTCGGCCCTTGGAAATGAGGGTACCGGATATGATGTTGCTGGATAACAATAGTCGGGGAGAATCTCCTGTGACTCTCCAGGATCATCTTCTTCAGTAATGATTCCCCATGGGTCCCTTTCATGTGTTATTACTTTGGCTGTGGTGGTTGCTGCTGCTGTTGTCTCTGACACGAGGTCTTCCATGCCAGAGATCCTTCGTTTCCCGAACGCTGTTTACAATCCTTACCTAAATGATCCCCTTGGCAATAGGGACACGTTATTTGGGGGGCAGCAATTTGACCTCCTCCATTTGGACAATTTCCCACCAAGTGACCGACTTCTTTGCATCTCAAACATCGGTTTTGCTCCAAGTAACACTCCTCGATCAAGTGACCTCGCTTGCCACAAAACATGCACAAGGGTCTATTCCAACAAGTACCCATGGTGTGGCCCCTCTTTTTACAATGACTGCAGCTAGGAACCGTTGAACCATTGTTATTATTTCGCTGTTGATAGCCTTGACCTGATCTTTGTCCATTCCGGAATTCTCTTGATGGAATGTTTCCCGCTGGTTGACTATACCTCTGTGGTGGTGGATAATTGTTATTAGTGGTTCTTTGAGGTACCTCTCTGGGACCAACAACAGCACTCTGATAGCTTCCTGTATATCCCTCAGCCTGGGGCGATGATTGCATCTGGGTTCTTCTACAACAACATATTCCTTCATAATTACCATATGTGTGTGGCGCTTGTTGGATTGGTGAAGAAATGGCAGACATTTGCAATGACTTTGTTAAGTCTACGACTTCCACTACCTGATTTTCTTTTCTGGCTTGTCCCCTATAGACTTTGTCAACCATAATCACCAATTGTTCCCAGGGAATCCGAAAACCCTGAGTAATTTCTACCCCCATCAACGAATCTTCAACCCTGATCTTAACATTCTCCGGCACGCTATCCATTAACTTTTCTCTGACGATGGGCATTTTTCTTACTTCATTTCCAGGGAACGCTCTTTGTGCCAACCCCAGCAATCGCAAAGCAAAGAGTGGAACATCTTCACCATCTTGCATTTTAGCTTTGTTAAACTCAGCGGGCTCAGTGTTGGTCTTTTTCTTCAATTGTTCCCTGAACCACTGCAAGAGTTGGGATTTTACTAATCCATATTCAGCCGATGTTGATGCCACCACATTATAAGCTTCCAAGGCAGAACCTTGAAGGTGACTCCCCAGCAACGCAACCATACCCTCTGCTGATCCAGGATACTGTGTCTCACAGTAATGTTCGAATCTATCAAGGAATTGGACCATGGTCTCACCTGTCTCCAATCTAAACTTCCCTGGTGGTATCACTTTCTTGGGCTTCTTGTCGACCCCCATTGAGGCCATCAATGTGGTCATTTTGTCCATCATTTCGCTATTCTGTTTGAGAATGTCCTGCAGGAATTTTGAATCCACTGTTACCATTGCAGGACCCGGGACTCCATTCTGACTATTTTGGTTTTCATTTCGGTTGGGTGGTTGAACATCATCATTCGATGGAGTATATCCTCCTTCAGTCTTCCCTGACTTGTCTCCATCCACCAAATCATTCATACCGTCCATCGTCATGCTGACGTCTGTTGTTGATGACAGTGGCGGCTGAGCTTTTATCTACACTCAGCGGTAGAGCTAGTCTTCTCCTCAGCAGAACAACTACGCTCTGCTACCACTTTATGTGGCAGGTTTTCACTCCCACCACAATAGAAACGAAAAAAACCTCTACTCACTAGTCTCCACTCCTAAGTGAGTGCTGATTCTCTTCAAGAAGGGCACGACACTGGGGATGATGTCTCCTGAAGTCCGCGCAATCTTCTTTGTTCTTGTGCTGTGGGAAAAGAAATATAATTGAAAGGCGCAGTGGAATTTTATTATTGTCGTTTGTTGCTCTGCTAAGTGACTTATGCTCTTTTTACCTGGCTATATTGTTATTCTTGTATTTCCAAACTTTACTCTTTCTCTTCACAATTTCTACTTCGGTTTATCCTCAATCTGATTTAGTTAAATTTTTGTTTCGTTTCCTCAACTATTTCTTGCCTTATTTTTTTTTTTTTTTTTTTCTCTTCTTTATTTCTGTTAAAAATATACCTATTGAATTATTTTTATTCACCGTAGGGACTTGCTATTAGCCATAATTCAATGTCGCAAATATAGACAATTTAAATATTGTTATGAAACTCGATCTTAATACTCACTGAATAGGAGATACCGTTTGCTTTTATTGACTTACGCCAGAACCTCCAACTGGGCTAATAAAAACTCAAAAACAAATTCATGATCCAAAAACTTTCTTTATTTGACTTTTCTAATTAATTTGTACAACCCTATCTATTAATTTTGGTGGGATTACCCCGAATATATATATGTATACATATATATATCCACAAATATATAAAAAAATAATGATTTATAAAGAATAAATGAAAAATAAAATAATATATATATATATACGTAAATAAAAAAACTTTTCTCTTTGGCACTATACAAACAAATTTGCGTGCATTTATATTCCTTTTCTCGGGGGGGAGATATGTGTGATGGATGAAGATGAAAAAGGAAGAGGGGGAATAGAAATGAAGAATGAGGGTGAAAGATGAAAAGATGAGGTAATTTTGATCTGGACTGGCGGGTACCTTTTTGTCAGTATCCTTTGTGATAGACTTTGTTATGGCAGCAAGAAACCAAGAATAGTAGTAATAAGAATAATAATAATAATGATAATAATAATAATAATAATAATAATAATAATAATGATAATAATAATAATAATAATAATAATAATAATAATAATAATAATAATAATAATAATAATAATAATGCTGATCAAGGCAGCAATGTACTTTATATTGTTAAGCGAAAACCACAATTTATTATTGGTTTACCTTAACAGGTGCCATGACAGATGTTGTTTGCTTTTATTGTGCGAAGAACGACTAGTCCGTTACTTCGGCTTGTTGTTGGCTAAGTTTTTAAGCTCTGGTTGATAAATCACAGGAAGTTTGCAGAAATTGCTGGCGACGAAGATTCTTGTTCTTAATTGGTTCCTCGACCCGTTCCTGTCAATAAAAATTTGGATTTAATAACCATCATACCTTAGTTTATCTCATCAATAACAATTTGCATTATATCATTAAGAAGTTTCATTTCTTCCATATAACATTTCTTTACTCTTACCCTTTTATAAGGGTAGAGAGTTTTCTTTTCTCGTCGTCAATCTTCCTTCCTTTGTTTATTGAAATTTCTTCGTTTGCGTTTCCTATTTCTTATGCTTTTGGTTCTTTTTTTCTAACGTCTTTGGTTTGTTTGTTTTTGTTTTTGTATATATTTATATTTCAATTTTTCACGTTACTGGAAAGAGATGGGGAAGAAAATAATAATTTGAAACTCATCTTATTCCTCCCCACCCGTCAATGCTAAGGTTGACGCACCATCGAACAAACTCATCCCACTTCTAGGTTTCTCTTCAAAAATATATCTAAGGTCAGAAAAGTTAAGTTAGGGCCTCTTAGTGGTGTTTCTGAATTATGCCAGAAGCTTGCCACTAAAGAATTTTCTTAAAAACTTAAATTTAACTTAACTTTTCTGAACTTAGAAATTTTTTTGAACTTAGAAATTTTTTCAGAAAATATGAACTGATTCAAATATAGAACAATACCATATATATATATATATATATATATATATATATATCCAAATTTATATATATATATATATATAAGTATGTTCAGAGCTATAAATAAAATAAAATAAAAATTTCAGTGTAGAGAGAGAGAGAGAGAGAGAGAGAGAGGTTAGGCCTACGCCATATATAAATCGATCTACGTAAACGTAAACTTTTACGATAACGTACGTATGTCCATATAGGTTAGGATAGTTTGATGGTATATATATATATATATATATATATATATATATATATATATATATATATATATATATATATATATATATATATATATATATAGGCATATATGGCATTACTATATATTATGTACCATACCCCGTCAAGTAGAAATTTATATGCAAGCTCCGCGTGACGTCATACACGTCAGGATTTCCGCGTTACGTATACTGTGAGGTCATGACTAATTTTATCGAATATATATATATATATATATATATATATATATATATATATATATATATATATATATATATATATATATATATATATATATATATATATATATATATATATATTTTTATATATATATATATATATATATATATATATATATATATATATATATATATATATATATATATATATATATATATATATATATATATATATTATATATATATTTTATCATTTGTAAAATAGGCTGAGTTGATTAGGATCAAGCATACCTCGAGGGGCGGATTCCTCACGATCATAAATAGCCAAAGAGCGGGGGTTCCGGAGGGGGGGAAATAGTCCTACCCTGTCGTTCCCCGGAAGGCCGAGAGACCCCGACTCCTGCCATCGGGGTGGTCTACCCTTGGGGTACGCATTAGTTTAAAAAACATTATTATTTTTTTAAAACTAATGTGTACCCCAAGGGTAGACCGCCCCGATGGCAGGAGTCGGGGTCTCTCGGCCTTCCGGGGAACGACAGGGTAGGATTTTTCTCCCTCCGGAGGGTCTGCGGAAACCCCCGCTCTTGGTATTTGGGTGTCGGGGGTTCCTCCGCCCCTTCTACGGGGGTATGGAAAACACCCCCCTCCTCTGTTCCTGTCGGCTCGAGCCCCTATTTAGTTGTGAATATATATATATATATATATATATATATATATATATATATATATATATATATATATATATATATATATATATATATATATATATATATATATATATATATATATTCGATAAAATTAGTCATGACGTCACAGTATACGTAGCGCGGAAATCCTGACGTGTGAGTATGACGTCACGCGGATCTTGCATGTAAACTTTACTTTTCTGAACTTAGAAATTTTTTTGAAAATTTTCGGTCTCAAAATGTGTGGGTCGCTGTCTACAGTATTACATATATATATATATATATATATATATATATATATATATATATATATATATATATATATATATATATATATATATATATAAATATATATATATATATATATATATATATATATATATATATATATATATATATATATATATATATATATATATATATATATATATATATATATATATATATATATATATATATATATATATATATATATATATATATATATATATATATATATAATTATTTTTCTTTTTACATTACGTAAAAAATATTGTTTTCCAATTATTTTTTTTTTTAATTTAAATATTTTTATTTTATGTACATTCTACTATGGTACATTTTAAAAATAAAATCGTTGATAATCAATAAAACAATTATAATATCGATAATTAATAAATATCGATGTATCGATAGGTTGAAACGCATTTCGACGTCATTCTTCATCCCTACACGAACGAAAAAAAGTCATAAAGTTACATTTTTTCTAGCGTTTTTTTTCATATTTTTATTAAAAATATCCATTTATAATATACGCTAATCGGTAAAAAAAACTTCAAAGAATTTTTTGATACCATTTTTGTAAATTATTAGTTTATAGTTTTAATGTAATAGTTACGTAAAGTTTATTCACCTCAGCTAAAGTATTACCGATAAAACAATTATAATATCGATAATTAATAAATATCGATGTATCGATATGTTGAAACGCATTTCTCACGTCATTCTTCATCCCTACACGAACGAAAAAAAGCCATAAAGTTACACATTTCCTAGCGTTTTTTTTCACATTTTTATTAAAAATATCCGTTTATAATATACGCTAATCGGTAAAAAAAACTTCAAAGAATTTTTTTATCCCATTTTTGTAAATTATAAGTTTATAGTTTTAATGTAATAGTTACGTAAAGTTTATTCACCTCAGCTTAAGTTTTACCTACCCTTAACTTCAGGTACTCCTCCCTCTCTTCATCTGCAACTTTTTCCAGTTTGGTCATGATGAAAGAACAACACGCCCTCCAATAAAAATGAGGAATTTTTTTATAGATTTATCTGATCCTTGTGCTTTCTTTACCAAAAAATTTTAAAATATTTTAATTTTAAGTACCCAAAGGACTTTAAATCTTAATTTAATCACAATTTTTCATCAAAGCATAGGAACTCATAAGTCATAACCATTAAATTAATTTTGAGAATAGCAATATGTCTGTTTTAAATTTTTATTCCAATATTTATTTGACAATACAGGCCTTGACAAACAGTAATTTATCATCTTAAGATGCATTTAATTCTGCTTCTCTCTTCTGATTCTTCCAACAAAATCCCCATGATTCAGATACTTTTTCTCTACCAATTTCTGGTGGTCATGTCCTAAGCCTAACCTAACCTTTTTCTCTACCATCTTCTGGTGGTCATGTCTTTAGCCTGATAGGCCATATATTTTGTGAAGAAAGAGAAATCTTCCTTGTTGAAGGTTAGAGGAAAAAGTAAATTTGAATGTTTTAATTGAGTAAATGTAAAGAATCTCTCTAGTTGTGTGTGTTTCTCTTTTTTTTTTTTTTTTTTTTTTTTTTATTGAAGAATGGGAAAACACATTTTACAAATTTTTCAACTTAGGTGTTATTCAGCCATTTTTGAATTTAAGCCCAAATAAACTCAATGAAGCAAGAAAATAAATAAATAAATAAAACAAATTAGTTTTGGCTATACGGCCTATACTTGAATATTCTTTATTTTATCTTCATTTTAAAAATGTTAAGGACCATTCAATAAAGATTACTATAAACATTTTATTTGTTTTATTAAGCAGGAAAGGTTTTGTAATATTGAGATATTTTAGCAAAGTAAATTTTGAATTGATTATTATGGATATTAAGAGCGAGATCGAAATTAAGGATGAATTCATGGAAAGTTCAGAAAATTTCAGAAACAATGATCAAAATTTTGAACAGGATTCATTGTTGGAAGAAGTTCTGGTAAGGAATTTATTATTATTATTATTATTATTATTATTATTATTATTATCTCCTTTCTCCAGATTGGGGGTGAGGTGCATAACATATACTTAAAACAAAAATAGTAGAATAATATGATGCAATTAAAGAAGAACGCTCACCCTTACTGTCCCCTTTATACCCTTAAGTGAGAACTCGTCAGTCAGAAAAAATCCACCCTGGGGTTTCATGAGACTGTGACGGATCCTCACTGTGGTATCTCATCAATGTGGGGTTCATTCCCTGGGACAGACCCGTAACCATACCCCCTCACAAAACCTGGCCATTCATTCCTATTATGCACCTTTCTCTCGTTTCTGCCAAACTCACATTCCTCTCCGTCAGGTATTCCTTTACTGACTCAATCCACTTTTTCTTCAGTCACTCAGCTGGTCAATTCTCAGCTCACACACCACTATACATCCGCTTAACCAACCGAATGTCATCCATTCTTTCCATGTGACCAAATCATCTCATTGTACCTCGGTTATTTCATATTTTTGGTTCAGCCACTGAATAATAACTCCTTATGCATTCATTCCTCATTTTATCAATTCGTATCACACCTAACACGCCCTTAAGATTGTCCATCTGAACACATTGTACCTTAAATCTATACCTCTTATTTCAGATGATAGTTTCACTACTATGCATTAACACAGCTAACAATATTCCCTCATGCAGAACCCTAGTGCACTTAAGATTTAGTCCCTTTATTTTCACCAAAGATTTAACTGCACCAGCCACTTTCCTACCATTCGCAACTTTCCTGCTATATTCTGCATCATCCTTTCCCTTTTTCATCCAACAAATATCCAAAATATTTAATCTCTGACACTTGTTCCAGTTACTCACCATCTAACATAACTTCACACCACTGAATCTCCACACTCAGTACCATAATCTTTCTCTTATCAACATTTACTTTCAAACCCCTCCTTTTATACACCCTGCCAAACCCCTTTACTAATAATCGTCTCAAACTCTCTTCAGATTCGCCACACAATGCCAAATCATCTGCATACAATTAGTAGGGAACCCTTCACTCTCTTTCATTCTAACACCTTCCCCTGCCACCCCTACTTCTAATTTTTTCATAACCCTATCCATATACAAATTGAAAAACCAAGGAGACATAACACATCCGTGCCTCACTCTGCTATTAATATTAAGCCAATCACTTTCAACTCCACTTATTCTTACACAGCCATCACTATCAACATACATACTTTTGATTTTTCAGAAGCTTACCACCAACACCATGTATCACTAACACCTGTGACAGAGCTTCCCTATTAATCCTGTCATATGCCTGTTGCAAGTCCATAAAACCTAAACACTATTTATTCTCTTTTTCTCAATCATTTGTTTCAATGTAAAAATTTGATTCACACATCCACTACCACTTCTAAATGCACTTTGTTCTTCACTGATCAGTCCCTCAGTCACCCAACGTACTCCCCCCACTATAGTTCCTACAGTTTCCCATTTCTCCCTTACCCTTATATAAGGGTACTATGACTGCTCTCATTATGCAGATTTTTGAAGTATTTCCTCCCTCACATCCATCACATCAGTTACGAAAGCACCATCCCTTTTCATTATTCTATGCAGATTCCCCTTACTCAGTACTCACATTCTTAACCTTTTTCGCTTCCTTCTAAACAAGCTTCCTATTCCCTTATAAGTCCATATTCATCCTCCTTCCAAACTGTTCATTTACCTCATTTTTCCTCATGTATGCAACTTTTAGTCTTACTTTTTTCCTTCTCATAATTTCCAGGCACCTTTCTTTTGAGACCTCATCATCATTTTAGCACATTCAACCACACCTCTTTACTACTTTTAATTGCTTTCATCAACTCTTCCTTCCACCACTCACTGTTGAGATTCTTACTTCCTACTTTAGCACATCCATATGTTTCTCTTGCGCTACTAATAAAGGCTTCCTTCATTTGCATCCAGATTTGTTCAGTTTCATCTATTTCACATTAAACTGATTTATTTGTAAGTTCTCTTAAATACTTTTCCTTATTACCTTGTTCACTTAACTTCTCATTCTTAATTCTTCCCACTTCCTTCATTATTTCCTTCCTCTCCATCCAAGCTGCCACTAACTTAATCTTACATAAAACACCCCAATGATTCAAAAAACCCATCCCCAACCCACTCACTGATTTAACATCCATCACATACTTCAACATCTCCTTTTCACCACCCCAAAATCAATCATACTTTTCACCTCGATATCATCTCTAACTACACCAATTCTTGTATACTTGTGAATGAATACTCTTGTGTTTGAAAAAAAGTATTATTTACATACATACTTCTCTCCTAACAGAACTCAATCACCTTCCTACCATTCTCATTTTCTCCCATCAACCCAAAGTTACCTGTTATACCATTCCATTTTTGATGACCTATCCAACCATTTAGGTTGCCCGACACAATCAATCTGAAGTTCCTACTCACCTACCCCATCCAAAACATCATTCAGATTATCCCAGAAAATTGCACTCCCCCCCCCCCCAACATCATCCTCAGATGGACCATATGTTACAACCACACATACCTTAACTTTTTCAAACTTAAATTTAACCATTAGAATCCTAGTACTCACACATAAAAATCTCCATAGCTCTGTGCCACAGGTCACTCATCAGAATCACAACTACTTCTCCCTCTGTTATTCCTCTTCACTCTAAAACACACATTTCATACCACACCACACCACACCACACATTTTCACCGCTTCCTTTCATCATTGTTTTTAATCACAGCAAGCAAATTAAATTTCTAAATACATCCATCACCTCTTTCTCCTTTTCTCAACATTTATTCCTCTGACACTCCATGTACCCATATGATTCATATAATTTCACTGAAAGATAGAAGGTACCTTTCGGCGATCACAACCTTCTCCAAAACATGCATTATCATTCCTGGCAAGAGATAAGTGGTAGAGAGTTGCCAACTCAACTACCACAGTTCCTTTAGTCGCGTTCTACAACACGCAGAACATACCCTGTAGGAATTCTTTCTCCTCCACACACACACATACAGGATATATGGAAAGGTGTTGTCTATAATAGTGATATTAATGATTTATGGCCTGTGCTGTGTTTATTATTATTATTATTATTATTATTATTATTATTATTATTATTATTATTATTATTATTATTATTATTATTGTTGTTATTGTTGTTGTTGTTATAGTAAAACTTATCATTAACAAATTTATCTCTTCCACAGAAAGAAAAAATTTACTCCCACATATATGTCAAAGATGGGATTGAAATAAAAGCTGAGCCGTTGAGTTTTAAGGAAGAATATTTGGAGTCTGATCAAAATATTGAACAAATTTCTCAATTAGAAGAAAGTCTGGTAAGAATAGACAATTAAAAGGTTGTTTTATTTATTTCTTATGAATTTCTAACTTTAGTGTAAGGAGCAAATGATATTTTTATAAATTATTATTTTATCACTAGTGTGATAAAAATTTTGTGTGACTTTAGTTCCCAAGTTACAAGGGTCGCAATTTTGGGAGGTTACTCAACCGTCTCTTTGAAATCCTATAACTCCCTTCTGTTTCAAGATAAGACCCTTTTGAAATCAGCAATGAGAGACTCAAGATATTCTGCAATCAATTTGGAAAAGTTTATTATTATATTTTTAAACTTATTTTTCTCCACAAAAGCAATTTCCTTATAGTTCAAACCTCTTATTGCTTCAAATACCTTTCCTGTTAGTTTAACCCATTGGATTGGAACATGTGGCTGTGACCTTCTGGACCATCAAGTGTGGCTTTCTAAGGCTTATTGAGATAAATCTTAGTTATTTAAGAAACATAAATTCTAATTAGTTACAATAATACATGGGATATAGTTGGTGAACTCGTACAAAATAATTATTAGTTAATGATAAAGCATCGTGCTGAATATAAACAAAATATTTTATAAATCATTCACACTCAAATGTACAAAACATGCAGAAATAAAAATAAGAAATATTAACGAATCATTATGAAATGTGTCCTTTGCACCAATTGAATGCTTTGTTTACAGTTAAAGTTAGAGTTTCCGGAATTTTTTGTTCATATTTCAGTCAGTCAGTAATTTAATCCTAGTTGTGTTACATATGCATGTGTGCTTGCTTATCAATATGTGATTTTTGCTTTGATTAGTTCGATGCCCTCCTTGTTATTATCAATAATTTATATATTTATTACTTGATAGCTTTGGATGAATCGCAGATAAATGTTGCTCTATCTACCATTTAAAAGTGTATTGGTTATCACAAGGACTATTAGTAGTCTAATTTATATCTCTGCGAGGGCAAATAATTGACTTTTTTAAAGTTAACAATCAACATTGTGAATTACCAGATTTAATTTTCTCTGAGATATTGCCTTTCTTTGTGATATAATGTCAAAGCAAAATTAATTACATATATCGCTGCTGGTTAAGCTAAATCTATATTATATTTGGCAAAGAAAGAAATAATCATTTTTCAATACTTTTCTTGCTCAGTCGAAATTTTCAGAACATTTTCCCCAGTTAACAAAAATTATTAATTAATGAAAACAAAGAGTATAATAATGAATCTTTTATGATATACGAATCTATCTTAGACTCTTTAATCAATGAATACAATGAAAGATTTATTGATTGTGAAAAGCATGACATCACCTTGAAAAGAGCTTTTCAACCTCACTTAGTTGATTTATCAAAGGCACTTGAAGAGTTACAAGTAGAGCTTATTGATTGTCAGAAGATAACATCCTAAAATCTTTGTTTGAAATTAAGGAAAATCCTGTTAAAATTTGGAAAAAGACGGTAGAATACCCTCGCCTTTGGGAACATGAACGCCGATTGATTTCATGCTTTTCAATGACGTACTGTTTTGAATAAACATTCTCATACTTAACACAAATCAAGAATTCATTGAGAAATCAGATGACAGGTGAGCATCTGGAGGACCAATTAAAACTTAAAACCTCCATGTTGGAACCAGATATCACAATGTTGTACCACAGAAGCAATCTCAGAGAAGTCATTAAAATATTAAAAAGATAGGTAAATACATAAATAATTAAATAAAGAAATAAATATTCTTAAGATGAAAGTATGATTGATTTTGTGATGGTGACGAAGGAGATGTTGAAGTATGTGTTGGATGTTAAATCAGTGAGAGAGTTAGGAATGGGATTATTGGATCATTATGTTTTATGTAAAATTAAGTTAGTGGGGCTTGGATGGAGAGGAAGGTGATAAGGAAGGAAGTGGGTAGAATTAAGAGTGAGAAGTTAAGTGAACAAGGTAATAAGGATAAGTATTTAAGAGCGCTTGCTAATAAATCAGTTGAATGTGAACAGGTTGAAACCAAACAAATCTGGAAGCAAATGAAGAAAGCGGTTGTTAGTAGCGCAAAAGAAGTTTGGATATGCTAAAGTAGGAAGCAAGAATGTTAACAGCGTGTGGTGGAATGAAGAGGTGATGTGAGCGGTTAAAAGTAAAAAAGAAGCGTGGTTAAATGTACTGAAAGCAAATGATGTGGTCTCAAAAGAAAGATGTTTGGAATTATTTAAGGAGGAAAAAAGGAATGCTAAAAGATGCATACATAGGAAGAAAAAAAGAGGTAAATGATCAGTTTGGAAGGAGGATGAATGGGAACTTAAAAGGGAATAGGAAGCTCTTTGGAAGGAAGCCCAAAAGGTTAAGAATAATGGAAATCTTCTTGGAATAATGAATAGGGATGGTGCTTTGGTAACTAATGACATGGATGTGAGGAGAATGTGGAGGGAACCAGGGTTAGCATTAAAAATAACCACAGAAAAAAAACCTTAAAAAAACAACAAAAAACCAGCAACAAGTTGTTTTTTTGTTCGTTTTTTTTTTTTTCCTTCTAATTTTGAGCTATTATTTTCAACAATTTGAGAGAGATTTTTAAAAATTACTAATGTGCAATAATAACCACTATATTATGTTTCATTATTAGTGAGCCTAGTTGCATTTTATTCAAGATTTTCACAGATATACCTTTTAAATATCTGAAATAAATGAGAATGAAAAAATAATAATTCTTAAAATTTAATACAAAAGTACAAATTTTATTGACTAGAAGATAATAAGTAGATTCCATTATTAAAATTACTAAATAAACTTTTCAGTTAACAAAAAATAAAAATTCTTTCCACTTTGGTTATAAAATTACTAGAATATATTTTGAAGTTAAATTATTTTATAAATTTATATAGTTTGCAATAAAGTATAAAACTGATTTGTAACATTGAATTGAATTAAGTCAGTGAATGAATCACATTTCACAATTTTATTTCACATTAGTAACTATCTGGCTGTCTAACCTGTCTTAGATATTTATATATCCTTACAATTATAATCAATCGAGCAGAATAGCTACGATAATCAAAGAAAATCTATTGAATATATATATATATATATATATATATATATATATATATATATATATATATATATATATATATATATATATATATATATATATATATATATATATATATATATATATATATATATATATATATATATATATATATATATATATATATATATATATATATATATATATATATATATATATATATATATATATGAGGAAAAAAGAAATACTAAAAGGTGTATACGTAGGAGAAAACAAGAGGTAAATGAACAGTTTGGAAGGAGGATGAATGGGGATTTACAAGGGAATAGGAAGCTCTTCTGGAAGGAAGCGCGAAAGGTTAAGAATGAGAATAAGGGGAATCTGCTTAGAAAATGATGAAATGGGTGTGAGAGGAGTGTGGAAAGAACACTTCGAAAATCTGCACAATATTAACAGTAATGAAGAGGTGATGGTGAATGTGTGTGGGTTTGATGGTGCAAGAAGGAATAGGTATTTTGGGGATGAGGTTATTAGTAAGGAGGAGGTAATGGGTAGAGTGAGAAAGTTGAAGAATGGTAAATCTGCAGGTATAGATGAAATTACTGGTGAAATGATCAAGAACGGAGGCGAGATGGTGATTGATTGGATTTGGAAGTTGTGTAATAAAGCGTTTATAGAGGGTATAGTTCCAAGGGATTGGAGGAGAACGGTAATAGTACCCTTATATAAGGGTAAGGGAGATATATGCTGGTATTTTGGTCGAAAGAGTGCGTCGAGTGACTGAAGGACTGATTGGTGAAGAACAAGGTGCGTTTAGGAGTGGTAGAGGATGTGTGGATCAAATCTTTACATTGAAACAAATGATTGAGAAAATGAGGAGAAGAAGAATAAATTGTGTTTAGGTTTTATGGATTTGCAACAGGCGTATGATATTAATAGGGAAGCTTTATGGCAGGTGTTAGTGATATATGGTGTTGGTGGTAGGCTTCTGAATGGAGTCAAAAGTATGTATGACGATAGTGAAGCGTGTGTAAGAATAAAGGTGTCAAGGTGATGGTTTAGGATTAACAGCGGAGTAAGACAGGGTTGTGTTATGTCTCCTTGGTTATTCAATTTGTATATGGATGGGGTTATGAAAGAATTCGAGGTGGGGATGGCAGGAAATGGTGTTAGAATGGTGGAGAATGGAGATGAGTGGAGGGTGCCCTACCTATTATATGCGGATGATTTGGTTCTGTGTGGTGAATCTGAAGAGAGTTTGAGAGGATTGGTAGAGAGTTTGGGCAGGTGTGTAAAGGAGGCTTGAAAGCAAATGTGGATAAGAGTAAGGTTATGCTGTGAGTGAGGACACTCAGTGTGAAGTGTTAGATGGTGAACAGCTGGAACAAGTGTCTGAGTTTAAATATTTAGGGTATATGTTGGACGAGAAGGGAACGGACGATGCAGAGTGTAGTAGGAAAGTTGTGAATGGCAGGAAGGTGGCTGCGCAATTAAATTGTTGGTGAATGTAAAGGGACTAAGTCTTGAGTGTGCTAGGGTCTTACTTCAGGGCATGTTGTTACCTGTGTTATTTTATAGTAGCAGACTATGGTCTGGAATAAGAAGCATAGATCTAAAGTTCAATGCAAGTTCAGATGGACAACTAGGGGTGCTAGTGAGAAGAATTGACAAATGAGGAATGAACGTATTAGAGAGCGGTGTGGTGTGAAGAAGGTAAATGAGGAGAATAAATAAAAGTATGTTGAGATGGTTTGGTCATGGAAAGGATGAATGATAATCGGTTGGTTAAGCGGATGTATAGTGGCGAGTGTGTTGGGAACCGACCGGCTGGGAGACCGAAGAAAAGTGGATTGAGTCAGTAAACGAATGTTTGTGGAGAGAAATGTGAGTTTGCCAGAGGAGAGAAGAAAGGTGTATAAATAGGGAGTGAATGGCGGGGGATTGTGGGAGGGGTATGGTTGTGGCCCACCTGCCATGGGATGAACCCCACCTTGACGATCTACCATAGTGAGGGTCCATCGCTGTCCCATGAAGCTTTAGGGTGGGTTTTCTGACTGGCGATGAGTTCTCACTAATTAATGGTACTGAGGGTGCGGTAAGGCTGGGCTTTCTTTTCGACTTATGTCATGTTCTCCTACTGCTTTTCTTTTCTGATGCTCGTTACGCACCTTACTCCCATTCTTGGGAAAACAGAAGGCAGATAAAGAAGAAGAAGATATATATATATATATATAAAGAGAGTGTATATATATATATATATATATATATATATATATATATATATATATATATATATATATATATATATATATATATATATATATATATATATTATATATATATATATATATATATATATATATATATATATATATATATATATATATTTAAGGAGAGTGGGAATGGAGGGCAGTAAAAACGCTGGGAAATCGTATAAGGGACGAGCAGGAGGAGGGCTATATGGCGTCTTCTACTCAGAAATAAAAGAAATAAAACAATGTTTCCAAAGATTTCAAAACCCCGAAAATACAAATAAAATGTAAATTATTAATAGTAGTAAATATTGAATACTAACTGTATTTCCTATCCGAATACTGAAACAAGAAGTCCACTGATCAAAACTTCGGTTAAGTCCTCAGATAAAGAAGTCAACTAGGCCTTCTACTGGAGGGTACGATAGATGGACTATGTAACCGCTGATGTTCTAGCAGAGGTGATTTGGTTGTGCATCAAACACGGGGAAATAAGCCAATGACGATTGTTCAATCAATTATGATGATGACTACTAAGAAGATTAGTTTCAAAAAGGGGGGATAAATAAAAGAAAAGAATTGGCTAAATGTTTAATACAAAAAGGGAAATTGAAAACGAGGTGGTTAATTGTAAGAGGTCGCTTGACCTTTGACGAGAAAAGGTATGATGATTGTGATTGAGGTCGAAATTTGACCTTTTAAGAAATATGTGTGAGAAATTACAACTGGAAGACTGGTTCAGAATTGAAATAAATACTAAGGGTGGTTCCTATACTAACAGTGTCAACAAACAAGTGTAGTTATGTGGATGTGAAATACAATGCAAAATAAATAACGAAAAGTTTACTAAACTTTTGCTCTTCTGGAACTTGATATTCTGAAATATGTTTACTCTGGAGTTTCTAATAAGAGTTAGTTGTAAGATAGTGAGAAGGGTCATTTTAAAATAGGTTTAAGAGAAGGTGCAAGAAAAGATGTATGGTGGATTAGAGATACGAAAGATATTATACAAAGGGAGAGTGGTAGGAGACAGATAATATAATTCAATGGTTATATTTACAGTTCGGTCATCCAAGTAAAGAGAGGCTGTGGGATTTGGTTAAAGATGCGTATGGTAATGAATTGGAAGGTGAAGTATGATAGGATAAGAGCATGCATAGATGAGGTGGAGTGATGATTGCGATGTTTGTGTAAGATATATAAAGACTCCTAGCCGTCCAGTGGTGGGCTTTCAATTAGCAAAGGGTTTTAATGAAACAGTGGCATTGGATCTTGGGGGAAAATAGAGAGGCAAAGGTTTCTTGTATGGTTGATCTGGGAACTAGATATTGTGAATTTTGTTGGGTAAGGAAGAAGTTAAGAGCCAAGAAAAATTGTGGAGAAAGTGTTGGAAAAATGGATCAGTATATTTGGGGCTCCTGAAAGATTTTTTGAGTGATAAATAAATGGGTTGGAGTTCCAGAATGAAGAGATGAAAAGTTTGTGTGAAAGATTTAGTGTGACAATAGGCAACTCAGCAGAGTCCTTGGAGCAATGGTCACTGTGAGAAAATTGTAGGGTTGTTAAAAGATTCTATGAGAAAAATAAAAGATGAGGGTGCTAGTAAGAATGTGTTTAATTTGGTCGGTGGGAGCTAAGAATAGTTTATTGAATAAGAGTGGGTATTCTCCTAACCAATTGGTTTTTGTAAAGAATGTTGGGCTGCCAAATTATACACACGAGGATGATGATAGCATAGGTGTTTTGGAAATTGAAGGGAAAATTTTGTTAAGGATTGGGGTGTATCAAGTTACAGGTTAATACAAATTCAGCAGGAGGTAGATGATAGGAAAAGAGAGAAATGAGGGGCCAAATAAGAACATAATGTGGAATTAGCTGAAATTTGGAAAAAATGTGTTTTATAAACGGGAAATAAATAAAGAGTGGAGAGGACCAGCAAAGGTCATAGGTAGGGATGGGAAGACAGCTGTGGTTAAACATGGGGGGGACTTTATGGGAGGTAGCTAAGGTTCATATCACAAGACTGACAGGTGGACCCACTTGCAAAATTGTAAATGAGGTAAATGATGATAAAGTATGTGTAATTAGACTGAAAGCAAGGATGAATTCGAGAAATATGAAGTTGACAACACTCCAGTTTAGGTGGAACAACCAGAGGTTGCTTAAGAATTACGAGAAGAAGTGAAGATAGGGAAAAGGTACAAATGTTTTCATAAAGAAAGTAGTGAATGTATTGATGTGAAAGTTCTTAGTAGGGCTGGTAAAGCTACATGTAAAAAATAGAGTGATTGTTATAGTATAAAGAATGTGGGGTTTGTGGTTGGATTGATTTTCAGGATTATAAAGATGTTGAGTGCACTGAGGATCAAGAAGAGGTTTGGTGGGTACCTGGGATAATGAAAGGGGTATTCTGAAGCGGCGCACGAAAACGCGAGCGTTTCACGATAATGCGGAAACGGTTAACACCCTTGAATGAACGAAGTACAAC
>JABUQX010126375.1:0-13781 GCA_015478945.1 Trachelipus rathkii | reverse complement strand
ACTGCCGATCTCTAGTTACATTAACTGTCAGCTTTAGACATGACCATATTATATTATATATATATATATTATATATATATATAGTATATATTATATATATATAAGTGTATTATATATATAATCTATATATTATATATATATATATATATAATATATCATAATATATTATATTAGTGATGGACGATTAATTCGTTTCATGCGTCATCGCAAAAAATCAGGCATATTTTTTTAAATCGTCATCGTCAAATTTCGCCGATTATATTTTGCCGATTAATTGAACAATATTAAGAATTTTGGAATAATATTAAAACTCAATAATGAATAATAATAAAAACAATAATAATAATAATAATAATAATTAATAATAATAATAATAATAATAATAATAATATATAATAATAATAATAATAATTAATAATAAATAATAATAATAATATGATATATCTATATATATATATTTATATATAAATGTTAGTGGTTGTTTTATCATATATCATGATAATATATATATTATATATATACTAATATATCATATATATATATATAATATATATATATATATATTATAATATATATTACTATATATATATATATATATATACCCATTGTTCATCGGTTATGAATACATTCCGAGTTTGCCTTAATGGTTTCGGCCCTTCTGTATGCGTTCATATCCAGACACTCATCCTCCAGACGAACATATCATAACTACACATTACTATATCCACCACCCCTCTTCTAGACAACATCTTAACAGACATCCCTACCCCTTATATCCATACGTGTAGGAGAATAAAAAATGCCCACATCTGTATGTCGCTGCGTGTATTAGAAAGCGACTAAAGGACGGGGTAGTTAGGTTGGCTTGCTACTACCACTTATCTTTTGCCAGGAAATGCTAATGTAGACTCCCGAGAACTTTCATGGATTGAAGTAACCTGATTTTCTATCTTCGGCGACAATATTAATGAATCGTATCTGTATATGAAATTTCAGAGGAAATGAAGTTGAAGGAGATGAGTTGGAGATGAAGGATGGATGTTATTTAGAAAGGGCAAAATTTGATTTGGTTCTGACTGAAACAAAGATGAAAAGGGAAACGGTGAAAATGAGTGGTGTGGTGTTGAAATGTTTTTGTGTTGCTGTGGAAAGGAATGAGAGGGGATAGAAGGATTTGCAATTCTGATGAGTGATTGTGGTAGAGAGCTATGGTTCAAAAAAATATGGTATGCAAATTTTCATCAAGATTTTTGGTGTGGAGTACCAGGGTTGCGGAGTCGGGAGTCGGGGAGTCGGGAGTTTGGATATTTTTGAAGAGGGTGGAGTCGGAGTTCGGAGTCAGGAGTCGGTAATTTGAAGAGGGTGGATCGGGATCGGAGAGTCGGATATGATAATTTTCTTGAAGTCGTATTCGAAGTCGGTAAATTTCGAGATTGAGTTTGAAGTCGTAAAAATTCTTAAACTGACAAAGTAGTAAACTGTTGACTCTGTTGAAATGACTTTTCAATCACTTCATGCAAGGTTTTATTGACTTTCGACTTCCACATCACAAAAATGCAATTGCAAACTTCGAAGATTTTTAACCAACACCTTATGTTTCAATTTTGGATTATATTTTAATAAATTCAACCTTCAACCTTATATACCATCTATATTTAAGATGGTGAAGAAATAAAAAGACTCCATGTTACGAAGAGAAATTTCTCTCAATTGACAATGATATTATACTAGCTGTTGTTTATACTGATCCAATCTACAGGGTAAGCTTAAACGAAGATCAACAACAAAAAGGCTAAATCTTGCCTTTGCAATGTGGCCATTTTGTATTAAAGGGTTGCAGGGAAAGTTCAAGAAGAAAAGGATACATCTAAATACATATTGTAAGTGATGAAACTACAACTAT
This sequence comes from Trachelipus rathkii, assembly GCA_015478945.1. NCBI lineage: Eukaryota > Metazoa > Arthropoda > Malacostraca > Isopoda > Trachelipodidae > Trachelipus > Trachelipus rathkii. The sequence continues at coordinate 11,878 of JABUQX010126375.1, read as the reverse complement.
CTCCGTTTTACTACCTTCTCAAGTCATTCTTCAGAAAGTTCAGAAGGATTAGTATGAAAGCTTCTAGATATTAAGAGCTTAGTTTGAAAGCGTCGATTGGTTCAAGAAAAAAGGAGTTAAGGTTCCCTCTCCTAATCGCTGACACAATATCCATAAACCTTTAAAAAAAATTTCTTTGCTTTGTATCGGAAAGAAGTTGAAAACTTTTATGTAACTTCGAAGAGTATCAAGGACAATTGTACAAGAAGCTTGAATTGCTGTTAACTGATCTACCCTCCAACGCAATTACGTGGTGGAACTGCTTTTTCTTGCTCTTCGCATTTAAAATCAGACCAAAGAGAAAAAATGAAGGGAGACCTGGCAGATGCTATTCTATTTTTAAGAAATAATCATTCAATGAGTAGATGATATTTGATGTAAGTTTATGTAACTAAGTAATGTAGTAGTTATATAATATATATATATATATATATATATATATATAATATCTATATATATATATAATAATATATATATATATTATATTATTATATAATATATATATATATAATATAATATATATATATATATATATTAATATATATATATATATAAATATATATATATATATATATATATATAATCGTAGAACCCTTTCCCTAAATTATTTAAAGTTAGTTTTGAACCTCCTATTGGATCCTCCCTTTATTTATAATTTTTTTAATAATATTAAATAATTATTATAATTGAAAAACAAATTAAAGAGTATATTTTATTATAGACAATGAGCAAACATATTTTTAAGTTGGTGGTAGATTTTCTTAGTTTTAAGTGGCTGTTGTTCCATATATATACTATAATATATATATAGTATATTATATATATTATATATATATATAGTGAGGTGGCTTGTTATATTATTATATATATATATATATATATATATATATATTATATTAATCATATATATATATATATATATATATATATATAATAATATATATATATATTAGGGATTGTTGTTCCGGCCTGATATTATTCGGAGGTGAGTGTGTGTATTCGGCTATTCGGCCAAAATGCCGGAATATTCGGTATTCGGCTTTTTTCCGAACTATTCGGGCCGAATATTGAGCTTTATTAAACAATAAATTACTCATATTGTATAGAATTTATTTTCAATTTAAAATTGAAATTAGAAACTTATTTTTTCCAAAAAAATAAAAATATATCCAAATTTTGTAGCCAATATGGCGAAAATCTTTGTTCATTTGTCAGATCCTATAGGGCCTTATATTTTTTTTCATATTTCTAAAAAAATAGAATCATTAGTGAACGGATTAATGGACCAAACATGCGTAGCTTGGTATAAGGAGAGTGGCTTGCTTATTCAATTATGTTTTTATTCACAGTGTGCAACTATGCATTACGATTCCAATATATGTCAGAAGTCTGTTAAGATTTTTATTTTAGCTTGCAGAAGCCATATTCCTCATCATTTTCACCAATTCCAGGCACGGCAGCTGCAAAGCGTGTAAAAAACTTGTACAATGTAGCCTGGAATGTCAAAACAGCATTAAATTTAATTTCATTAGACGCATTTTTCTACATGCTGGAACAGAAACTTATGATATGCTTTAAAAGATGTCTTGAACAAAAAGTTCCCCACTATACGCTGCCTGGAATGCAATCCAGAAAATGTTGACTTGATTTTTCAGTGGCAAAATTATTCCATTTACGTGAGCCGATTCATTTGACAACATCACTAAACAAGCATTAAACGTGAATAACAGTCGCCAAGTGATCCCTTCCATTTTAGCCATAAATAAAATTTATTTTTAAATAAGGCAATTAAAGCAAAAGCTTCAGTGGAATAATTACACTCGTGAAGAGCTTAAGAAATCATTATGAAAAAAAAATAGACTTTCTAAGGTTTCTGTTGTTTAAAATCTTTGTGTGTGTGTAGCTACTTTTTCTTAGATCTGGATTCAAAGCTATGATTTTCAACATTGAATCAGATGAATCAGGTAAAAAATATGGTCGTTGAGGCATAAAATGAAATGCATGAAAATTTAATGCTCCTGACTCTTCTGCTGGGACGATGATTTACGTCAGTGGGAAAGGAAGCGAAGGTCCATTTTCACTCTTAATGGTTGTTTTGAAAGAAATTGTGGCATCAAAAACGTCATACAGAAAAGAAAGTGAGAGGATAAAAGAAGTTCCCATTTTTCTTCTGACGATGTGATTATTGTACATAAAAAGTAAAAGGCTACACACGGAAATTACTCAAAAATAAACAAATTATAAAAAAAAACCTACTTGGACCAGTGAAGACAATGATAGTCAATTGGTGGAAAAACACTTGAAAATAGTTTTATGGAATTTGAAAAAGACTAGCAAATAAAATTACCTTTCAGGCTCCACCGCATCAGTCGAAAGTGAAGAATATTTATAGAACAGAGGAATATTTATGAACCAACTCAAAGAAATAGGTATCCCCTGGGAAAATGGAGAACTGCATAATGTTCATGTCATTTTAATCTTAGAGCTTATTCAAGTGAAGTTTAGTTTAATATCTTTAACTACGAAATGTTTCAATTTTCATTTAATTATTTTTATTTATAGGTGAATGGTTTGCTATAGGTAAGAAATAGTTATTTACTTCTTGTTTTATTACTTTTGTATATAACACGGGTAAACATGAAATTTCTTGGCCGGGGGGTTTTGCAATTGATTTTATTGATGTCGCTGATTCCAAAAATTAATAATCGGTTTTTGCATATCACATCGCGTTTGTGAGATATTGTGTGTAACACAGATTTGTTAGTTAAAATTTTATGAATTTTTTACCTTTTTTCAAGAGGGTCTATCACAATTATTGGGATATATATATAAATATATATATACTACCTATATATATATACTATATTATATATATATATATATATATATATATATATATATATAATATATTATATATATTATATATATATATATATATATTATATTACTGAATATATATATTGGATATATGATGGGAGAGAAACAAATCGCAATATGATACATGCGAAACAAATCGCAATGATATGGTACATGTCTTTGATAGATATATGTTAAACATTTAATACAACTATGATATTAAAGAGTAATACTGGGACAACAATGAATGTAATAGAAAGGAAATGGGTTTAGTTAATGTAAACATACATACCGATAGGTAGTAACTTTCTTCTTCCGTTTAGACGATCTACTTGGCATAGCGTCTGGAATACATTCCCTCCATTCAAGCCTTCCAACAATAGTCCGGCCATCATAATTGATGACCCACTGTCCTGGTAACGTCCTCCATGAACTTTAGATCTTGATGGAGCGTTCACCCTGCCATCCTCACATAACATTTCGCCTTAGGTTTATCCGCGCAATTTTTGCTCATATCGTGTGCGACATCGTAAGTAGTCAACTTTATACTCATTCTACATCCATGAGAATTGGAAAACTGTTATTATCAGTTTCCTGTACAATGTTAGTGGTTCTCGGCTTTCCTGTTCCCCAGAAAATTCTGTGCTACATCTGAAAAAGAAAATGCCACGCTTCTGCCTCTAAACAACTCAGCATGTAGCAAAGGCAGGCATCAGGAGGAAGTGTCGTATTTGGGGCCACAAAATATCGCCAGCTTTTTCTTCTCGTCACTCAGACCAGGAAACGTTGAGCATATATAGCGGAAAAGCATTCACCATCATTGGTCCAGGACCTTCACAAATTGTTTTCATCAAACAAGTTTTATGTGTCTAAGTGGAGGTAAGATGATGTTTTTCTCTCTTGTTACAAGTTATATTGACTATTTCCCTTTAATAACTCCTCCAATAGGTCCTTTTCCTTTATTTTTCTTCGGCCACATCTGCTTCGTATAAATTATGATATGCAACATTAAAAGACTGAGTTCCGCATTCTACCTTGTTTCTTTATTTCAGAATTCACCATAATCTTTCAATAGTCTGCGTATGAGCTCCATTATATGGATTAATGAAATTCTCTGAATGATTAACAATTTCATGTTTGTAATCCATATCTTTGATCTTTGAAATATCCTTATAAGCGCCCCATCCATCTGAAATAATAGTTGTACCTTTCCGTATTCTTCTTGAATTATGCATACCAACTACATGTATTGTAATATTTGCTATTCGGTACCAAAACATAAGAAAAGCATTTCCTTTGTTTCTCAGGCATAACCGCCCGAAAACCCATTGATTTGGGAACATTATTACGTTACTTGTATTTTTTCTTTTTCTTAGAATGAGCTCTCATTAATCTCTACAATGGTGTTGTATCCCCCAATAGAATTTTGAGCTTCTAATATTGAAAGTTCGCATATTTCTCGTAATTAATTCTTGTAGTCTGTAATCGTTTCTGTAACTTAATTTTTAAATTCAGGTTATTGCAAAATTTGGTGGAAGCCATTTTATGACACCACTAAAAAATAAGAATATTAGGTGTCAAATGGTATGCCTTACTGCGTTTACCCACGTATCTTTGCCGTTTAGGCTTATCTACTTTCTACAATCTCTACCTGTAACAAACGCCATCTTCAATTTTAGGGTTGACGCAAAGTTTTCATTCTTATGGCCATTCTTAACAAGTACGACTAGAATGAAGGATTTCTTTAGCCAATTTCAAAATTCATTGCTTTTTCTTTAGTTGTTTAAGTATCTCTTATCTAACTTTATTAAAGAATCTTTCTTTGGTAACAACTAGAGGTTGTTAGCGGATAACCTCAATCCGCATTCCGCATATGCGGATACCGCATCATTTTTCATCTATCCGCATTCCGCAAACGCATCTGCATTAACTTTTTTTCGGATAGCGGATTAGTATTCATCTAATGAAATTATGAGAAACGTGTGTGCACTACCGGTATAAATTATTATATTATATATATTATATATATATATATATATATATTATATATATATATTATATATTATATATAATAAAGTAAATATAATATCTGTAAATCTATAGTAATTTATATTATATAAATACCTATATAAAAATATATTATATTAGAATATTTAAAAGGCAATGAAATTTAAGGATGACAAAAATCCAACTTCATGCTGAAGAAGAAGACAAAACTCATGCAAAACAGATGATTGCCCATGTTACAATAGCAACTTTGCCTAAATCGTAGATTTAAAACCTAATTTTCTTGGAAAGGGTTTTGACAGAGGTTTAAATTTAATTTAGGATGCCTATGTGATGAAATGCTGCTAACGGCAGAAATTAATCACCAGCCAAATAAAAGCAAAAAGATTACACAAAACAGACAGCAATTTACTATATCTGTTAGCCATCATTGCGAAATCCATGAACAGGCTTAATGCTTCTAGCAAATTTTCCCCATCCCCGTTAAGCGCTGTCTGATGTCACTGTATTACTGACGAGAATATCAAAAGAGAAAAAAGCTTGGAATCAGACTAAAGATCACACTTGTCTTGTGGAATGATAATTGTTAAAAGTTTTCCACATCATTGCACAAAGTTCGTCAGGAATTCTTAAGCATTGCCTTCAACAAGTGTGTCTAGTGAGCGTTCTTTTCAGTGGTGCAAGATCTCATTTTACGACGAAGAAGAGAAGCAAAACTCTCCCCTTGAAAGGGCTTCAAGAAGCTTTTTGTTTTTTGAAGCCATAATTGAAGAATTATTTAATTTTCAGGCATTAATATATAACCTTTTTCCAAATTGAGTTGAAGGCTTGGAGAAGAGGATTGATGTGGTGCAAAAAGAGTTGGGTTTCCAAGCGTTCCTGCACTCATGGTAACACGGGATATACTACTATATTATATATAATATATTATATATTAAATATAATAAATTATATATATATAGATATATTTATTATTATATAGTATAATATATAATTATTATATATAATATATATATATATATATGATGAGCGCTGAGAATTTAGCATTTTAGTTCTAGGTCTTTTGTGTGTACGACAGGTTTTCTCAAAAACCCCTTATTTTTTTCCGAGATTTGTTATACCGCTCTTGATGCGTTATTGATGTTCAAGAAGATTTCTTCGGGTATTTCAGCCCTAGGGGATGTTTTCTATATTTTGTATATAGGTATATATATATAAAAACTGCAGCTTCTATTAAGAATTAAAATACCTATTTAACGCTCATAGGTATTCCTAGCATTTGACTACTTCTTGAAGAAATGTATATGAAACTTTATTCAGTTTTATATCTTTATTCTTATAATTCTACGTTTACATAAATAGATTATTGTCGTGTTTTAAGGAATTAAATTCGTTAGCACTTTTCAGATTAAATGTCAAAATGTTCACAGTTATATATAAATGTTCAATTTCAAAAGTTTTTCAGCAAATGTTTAAATATTATTTATAAGTTAGATTTATGTTAAGCAATAAGTTCATTAATATATTTCAAAGTTTATACTTAAGTAAAGTTAAAAAATGAATAAATATATGTATTAAATAAATTCAAGTTCATTAAATTTAAGATCGTTAATTTTAAGCCCAGACTCGTACTTTAAAGTCTTTCTGTAATTTATAAATTTCACGTGATATATATATATAATATATATTATATTTCTAAATATAATATATTTGTCACCAAACATTATTATATACATATCTATATATATTATATATTATTATTATATATATATATATATATATATATATATATATATTTATATATATAAAAATATATTATATAATTATATATATTAATAATTGTATTGATTTTCAACACTGCTATATAAATCTATAGTTTCTAATTATAATTATATATAGTGTATCTCCATCATAAAAAAAAATACTCTATATACATGATCAATACTATAGTATTCCAAATGTCTTTTCAGGGTATGTTCTTTATTAATATATATATATATTTATATTTTATGTGATATGCAAAAAAAATTATTATATAATTTTTTCTCGCGTTACACATAAATGTACATAATTTGTGTGTTCCTGGCACACACGTAAAATATATCCTTTTTTACGCCCAGTCGCCTGGTTCACACATTGTCATGTAAGTTTATGTGATTAAATATATTTTTCTCACGCCCAAATCCTAATTAAAAATGACGTAAGATGAATATTCTGTGATGCTAAATGACTATACTAATGTCCTAGAATCGATTGTAGACGGCAATTTCTTTCCATTATTATATTTAATAATAATATTATTATTATTTTATATATTAAATATATCCTAATTATTTACATATCATACAATATATTCATTTATATTATTTTTATTATTCTTAAAACTTAATACTTATAAAATTTATATAATATTTCAATATTTTATCTAATTGTTGAATTAATGCTACTCATTTCAATCACCTCGAAACTACCTAACGTTATCTAAGCAGGTTTTAAGAAAAGTTTCAACAGTCAAAGTTGATAAACAATATTAAAAATACGTTCAAGAGGTGGAACAGAAAACTACAAACGATATGACGCACATTAGATGTGAATTTGAATATGATCTTGTTTGGAATTTCACTCCCTAAAATAAATCAAAACATGCAATGGTTGGATTGTCATTCCAATAATACTATTGAAGCTCTGAAACAATATGAAATAAAAAACTATAAAACTGAGTCATTAATCAATGTTTCAATTGCAGATGTTATTTCATTATTGAAATCATTAAGAACAGTGCCATATCAAGGTTATCATAAAGGTGTTTCAAATCATTCTCTAATGTAAGAGATGTTCCAAAGTAATACGTAATGAAAAGAAATGCTTAAAAGTGGACTGGTCATGAAATTTGACACTTTAAAAGATATTTATATTTTCACCTCACCTTCCTTGATGGTAACGAAGAAAGACACTATTGTTCAGTTACCTTCAATGCTGAATATGAAAATTGCAGTTGAACAGGTAGAGTCATCGGAAAAGAATTTAAGAATATTCTCAAAAGTTCAAAAACTAAAAATCTCGATTGATTTTACTATAAAATGCGCTGAATTTTCTTTTGACATCGAGCAGTGGCGTTGAATAAGACACTCAAAAGAAAAATTACGTTGCTAATGTTGATTATTCTAATGGAAAAAAAGTTTTAAGACGCTAATGCTCTTGAAGTATGGGGCACAAGTGAGGAAATATTTCCCAAAATGAAGTCAAATTTCTAGGCATTGTATGGTGCAAGTAAAGTATATGATACGAAAAGCACAACAGACTTAATGTTGAAAATGCAGAAAAAAAAATCAATTTTAAAATATAACTTTCTTTTAATAAGCCAATATTAAGCTTCTTTTAACCTTTATTCATAAATCTGAGTGTATTGGGGATTGGGAATGATGGGCTGCATTATGAATTGAGCTCTTGTTCTAAATTCTCATTGCTAATTCAAACGACGTGGCAATGTAAAACCTTGTCTCATATCCGGGACGCTTCTGTTTAAAAAATTTTCATGATCAGAAATCTTACAGGAAACCAGACATTAGGTAGGTATTACAATGTATATTTAAAATCCTCTCATTGTCAGTTTCAGCTTAAAATTTAATAATTTTTTAATTATTTTAGATAAAAGAAAGATCTGAATCTGTAATCCGAATATCGGATGTTCAGGACTCTCAAAATTCGCGCTTCTGCGAAATGTCAAGAAAATATATCCCCCCCCACACCACTAATATATATATATTATTATATATATAATATATATAATAGTATATTTATATATACTAGTATAAACCGGGCTGATTGTAGTAATATACTGCTATATATTATACTATATATATACTTATATATATATATATATATATTTATAATGAATATTTATAAGGCAGGAGAAGAAATATTTTTTTTGTTAGTCATTTTTGTAATTCATTGTTATTTTTGTTCCTTGAAAGGACCCTTCCCGTGAAGTGAGATCTTGTACTATACTAGTATATAGATAGTATATATATATATATTATATATATATAATTATATAATATAAAATATAATATACTATATTACCTAATAATCAGCTACATATATAATATACTATATATATATATATATATTATATATCAATATATCATATTTATTAATATATAGGGAAATAAAACACCAACATTACCATACATATTATATATCATATCTATATATATAATAATATAACTATATAATATATATATCAGTATATATAATATATATGATATATAGCTATATATAGATATAATATGTGCCCCTTTGAATTGCTCAGATTATGTTTGTGTCCCTCTTTTTCAAGCTTCTTCCCACCCAAGGCAAGTGTCATGTAGGTTTCCTTGTCTCGGGCTTTCCCGTCAAAGGTATAGTATACTATAATATTATATTATACTATATTATAGCATATATATATAAAATTTCTATATATAATATATAATATATATATATAATATATATAATATATATATATATATTATATATCTATATATATATATATCTATAAGGTATTTTCAAATCAATGAACCCTTTCGCTAATTGAAAAATGTTTTGATTTAAGTTTCAAATTAAAAGATCCATTCTTTCCTGTTGTAGTACTTATGCTACACGAAATTCATCTTGCACATTTGCACGCTTTCTTTAATAATATTATTTAATATTATTATACACTGCTATATACTCCACCCAGATCAGAAACAAAAGGAGTTTCCGAACAATAGTATGATTATATATACTATATCTAACTATATATAATATAATATAGTATAATATATAAATATAATATATCATAATAATATATATATATAATATATATATAAGTATATAAATATATATCAGTTATATATAATGAGTACTATATATATATGGGGTAAAAGTAACTGGCATAAAAATCCAACCTTCCTGGCAAATGAGGACCCAAAGATTTTTCTAACATCTACCTCCCTACAAAAATTCTCAGGGTTTATATATATAATATATTATATATATATCATATATTATATAGTATATATATATATATAATATATATATAATATATATATATATATATATATATATATTAATATATATATATTATTAGGGAGCGACCGGGCGGGAATTTTGCCGGGCCGGGGGCCGGGCCGGGGCCCTGCTACTAATTTAGGCCGGGGCCGGGGGGCCGGGGGCCCGGGGCCGGGTTAGCTAAACTTAGAAATGTAAGTCAAAAACACGGAAAGTCTAAGATTAAGGATGAAATTAAATATAATTTTCCAATTAATTAATAATTTTAATATTAAAGGATATTTTATTAATTCAATTAAATAAAATAATTTTCGAAAGAAATTTTAGAAAATAATTGATTTCTGAGAAGAATAAAGTTTATTAAATATATAATCATATATAATATATTATAGTATCAATATTACTAATAATATACATATATATATATATATATACTCTATATCATTATATATAATTAATATCTATATATATAGTAGATAGATATATATAATATATAACTAATAGCTTGAGAAGATGCTTAAAACAGAAGCGTAACTATCCAGAGCCACGTGTAAACGTGCGAAGCAAGACATGAAGCGGAGAGAGTGGACGAAGAGGGCAAAGGAGGAGAATGGCTAAAAAGTAGCAAAGGACGCTGCGGATAATGAACGAACAAGGCAAGAAGAAGTTTTTAGATTGGGGCATGAAACGATAGAGGACGAAAGAGAGAGTTTGTATATAAAGATATACAATGTGAAACATCTGGTAAGCCTGAGAAAATACAAACAGGTGGATAGAGTACTTTGATGAGGTTGCTGAATGTGGAGGTGCCGCCGGAAGAGAAGGAAGGGGAAGAGAGAGGAGGAGGAGAGACACGAAGAGGAGTGGAGGAGGAGGACTTTGTGGAGGCGTTAAGGGAAAATGAAGAGCGGAGAGACTCCTGCTGAGGATGGGAGACATATTGAAATTGCGAATGGAGGAGGAGAGGAGCTGAAAGCCTTGATGCTGAGATTTTCTGAACAGGTTTGGGTGGAGAGTAGAGTGCGGAAGGTCGAGGAAGGTCATTAAATATCTCCCATTCTACTTAAAGGTAAGGTGGGAACAGCAGCGAGATTGGTAAAATTATATAGACGGAATCTCATTAATGGATCACACATGCTAAGTTCACTATGAGAATATTAGAAAGAAAATTGAGATCAAAAATAGAGGCCGAATTAAGTGCAAGTAGCAGTATGGGTACCAGGGTGGACAGAAGCACTACAGATTGTAATGCGTTTCGCATTGAGGAATGATACAAGAATAGACATGGGAATATCAACACAGAAGGCATATAAGTCCCTTCATAGACTTTGCAACAGAAAGCCATCTGATTCTGTACCCCGCAGGGAGCAGCTATGAGATTCTGGAGAGGATTAACATAAGTTGCAAGACAGACTGATTAAAGGCACGTAAGAAAGTCATATGAAGTTAGCTTAATAAGGCTAAGAACAGGATATAAAAACGGAGGGAATGGTTTGAAGGTCAAACTGGAGTAAAGGCAGGGTTATCGTGTTGTCGGCCCGAAAAACTGTTATAGCGTATTCTGGACACAGTCATAAGAGGTGTAAAGGAGAGTTGAGGAGATTTAGACGGAGACAATATGGTATAAGCAGCCACGGGCTGGTAGCCACGCCAAATGATTGGGCGTGTTGGAGTGGAGATGGGGACGAGGTTGAGGCAAATGGTGCTGCGTTTTGCAGAAAAATTGGAATAATATTTGAAATTAAATATGAAATGAGAAAACAGAAATACAATGATAGTAAGCCTAGGAGGGAAGGCGGAGGAGGAGCTTGATAGGGAGGTAGACGGAAAGAGAGACTAAAAATGTGGACAGATATAAATACCTAGGAAGCCCATTTGGAAGAGAAGGGGGGGTGTGCAAAGGAAATTACGATAGATTGAGCAGTATGGTGAGACTGTAGGA
>JABUQX010126374.1:25000-36615 GCA_015478945.1 Trachelipus rathkii | reverse complement strand
AACTGAGAAGGGTTTGATTGGTCTCTGAATATCTTTTGCAAAATATACTAACGTATCATAATAATAATATACTAATATATACTATATAATACTATAATTAATATTATATATATATCAATATATTAATAATATATAAATATATATATACTACTATATATATATATAGCTGTGTATATATAATACTATATAATATATATAACTATTATATATATACTAATATTCTACTGATATATACTAAAACTACTATACGTATAATAAATACTATATATATATATAATAATATAATAAATACTAATCATATACCAATATATAATATATAAATATACTATATACTATATACTATATATATTATATAATATAGTATATAATAATTATACTATTATATATATATAATAATATAATAATAATATATATATAGTAGTCATAATATATATATATATAATAATATACTATACTTATATAATATATATATACATATAATATATATATAATATATAGTATATAATTAATAATATATATATTATATATATATATAATATAATATTATATATATATATATAATACTCTATAGCCATTCTCTTCCACGCGACTTTTGTTGTTACATTTGACAAAACGAACACAAGTATTTCTATTGTTTGTTAGCACAAATGATAAAAACGAAAAAGTTCTTAAGAAGTGGGACGAAAACGAACACGCTGAAGTTCGTGCCCACAATTTTCGCCTCACACACCGTAAACAAAACGACAATGCTAAAATTTGGTCGTTCCTCTAGTACCCCCTTGGCTTCCAAAGTAACCAAGGTATCCCGAAATTAAGTTGTTATAACCTACCATAGACTTTAATATAAATAGTGTATGTATGTGTTTAGAATAAGTTTTGCGCCTAAAATTTACCTATCAGAAAATACTATCTGAATTTATCCAGCACCATAATTATTTCAATTGGTAGGTTTATGCTTCGTTTTGTGATATATATAATATATATATATATATATATATATAATATATATATATATATATATATATATATAACTATTATATACACTACTATATATAATAATTCAGTATATATTATACTATATATATATTCCACATAATTTTTATAATATTCATATATATATAATATATCACTAATAAACTATTTAATGGAATATAATATCATATACTATAATATAAATACTATCATACTATATATATATATATATATTATATACTATATATATATAATATGAACTTGTCCTTTAAACAGATGTTAACCGATATACTATCCAAATAAATGATGTACATCGAGATTTTGTTTTTCTAATTTAATTGTCAAGGCAATAGACGCAAAGTTGCCAATAATTTTTTTTTTTTTTTTTTTTTAATATAAGGATTATACCCAAGATTAAATCGTAAGATGGAAAGAGATAAGGGTCCCTCTCCCATCAGCAGGGAAATGACAGGGGGCTTGTCCCACCTTGTCCCACTGTCAACTTTACCAGCCCCTTAAAAATTTTTTTTTTTTTAAAAGATAAAATAAAAAAATATTAAAATATAAAAATTAACATTATAAAAAAAGCAACTTGCTGCGTAACTCATGCACTCCTTCTATTGGAGTTTTAGTGCTTTACACTGGGTGACACGGGGGCAGGGTTCAGCGTGTAAGCTAGCCGTTCAGATGATTTTGAATTCTATGTCTTTTTTGTAATCATCCTTAAAGGAGTACCGCCGTATATATATTATACTATATATATTATAATATAACTATCACACGTCCTACTAGTATGATATACTTAGAATCGATATTACTACTCATATTATATAACTCTATATACTATATATAAGATATGTAAGTATATACCGTATATATATATATATACATATATACTATACTATACTATAGAAATATATATTAGACTAATATACTGATAATATATTTATAGTATCATATCAACATATACTAGTATATATACGCACACAAACCAATCCTTTTTCCTAAAAGCAGCGACATTCTTCAGTTTATTTTCGCTTATTTTTTAGAGTATATCCTACTATTTTCATAAAAATCTGGGGTGACGAACCCCTCTGCACTATTGATAGCTATATAGGGTAATATATATATATTATGATATATCAATAATATATATAATTAAATACATATATACTATATAGCTATTATCTCAGATATTACTAGTACTTTTACTATATATTATATTATACGTATATATAGGGGGTTACTGAAGAAAAAGGGTTTCTTTTAATTTGGTTTTTTTTCTTGCAAAAAAACAAAACGTTTTATTTTTTAAAACAAATGTTTTTTTTTGTTTTTTATTAAAATTATCCTCTGCTTTTTAATGTATAATGAAAGGTGTGTAAATTACCAATACCCTCTAGGCCCTAAACGATTGACTATAATATCGCGATTATTATCTATATATCGTGTGTATATATAATATATACATATATATACTATATAATATATAATAAGTAAAAATTATTTAAAATGATAAAAATTATTATTATATATATATACTATACTATACATATATATATACTTTGATCAAAAAATGAGGGATGGTATAACAGGTGTTTTGGGGTGTCAGGAGAAAATAATCGGTCACGGAAGGTGATGTATTCGTTGAGGCGAGACGCGTAGTGTGTAAAGTAATACTTGTCTTTAAAACACAAGATGTATCGCCATTAGTATACTAGAAGTTGTGTAGGTACGATGTACTCGAAGTGAAAATATACCATTGATTTTGTGTTTGGTGAAGAAGGAGATGTGTGAAGTATGTATCTGATGTTAAAACAGTGAGGGGGTTTAGGAAGGGGATTATCAGATCATTAATGCTGTTTCTATGTAAAATAATTAAGTTAGTGGGGACTTGGATGGAGAGGGAAGTGATACGGAAGGAAATTTGTATTAAAGAGTAGCAGGAAGTTTAGTGATACAAGGTATCATCAAGGATATAGTAATCGTAAGAGACGCTCGCAAGTAGATATCAGGTTGAATGTGTAACAAGTTGAAAACTGAATGAAATTTGGAAGCAATCGTGTTCAGCATGCATAAAGAAGTAAGTAAGAAGATAAACAGTGAGTGGTGGACATGAAAGAGAGTGATGCAAGCGTTTAAAAGTAAAAAAGAAGAGTGGTTGAACGTACTAAAAGCATAATGAATTGAAGTTTCAAAAAGAAGATGCTTGGAATTATATAAAGAGGAAAAAGGAATGGCGACAACAGATGCAATACGTAGAAAAAGAAGGGTAAACTGAATGCAGTTGGCCGAGAAGCGATGATGGGGGACAGTACAAGGGAATGAGGAAGCTCTTGCTGGGAAGATAGTGCGAAAGTTACAGAATTAGAATAAGGGAATACCTGCTTAGAATAATGAAAAAATAGGGATGGTGTTTTTGTAATTGATAAATGACTGTGAGTGGAGTGTGGAAAGATACACTTTGAAAATCTGTTAGATCATTGGCAGTAAAATGAGGTGATGAATGACTAGTGGTGATTTTGCTGGGAAAGACAGGCTGGGATGAGGTTATTGGGGATGAGGTTATTAGCAAAGAGGGGGAAATGGGTAGATGAGTAAGTTGAAGAGAGTGGTAAATCTGCAGGTATATTACTGGTACGAACTTGGCTGAAATGATTCAACGTTCGACGGATGCAGAGACTTCAACCAGGCTGAGTGACACGATCGTATCTCGAGCAGTCTAGTTTTCGAGGGAATTGGAGGAGTTCTGTCCCAGTGCCCTTTATAGTAACGGGTAAGGGAGATACAACGGGTACACTGTAAAAGTAAATTAATAGGGTTATTAGTTTATCGAGTGTGTTGGTAGGCGGAAGGGAAGATATATCCTGGTGTTTTGGTCGAAAGGGAATGTGCGCGAGTGACGTGAAGGACGATTGGGAACGCAACAATGTTGCGTTTTTAGCGAGTAGTAGAGGATGTGTGGATCAAAACTTTACATTGAAGCAAAACTGAAGGATAAGAAAATTAGAGAGAATAGAATAAATTGTATTTAAGGTTGTTATGGATTTGCATATCATGGCTGGTATGCATAGGCGTTTAAATAGAGTAAGGTTCTATGGCAAGTGTTAGTGATGAGCATATAAGGTTGGTGATAGGCTTCTGAATGGAATCAAGAGCTATCGCTATGATGGATAGTGAGACGTTGTGCTGTAAGAATAAATGGTCATCAAAAGTGATTGGATTTAGGATTATAGTAGGAGTGAGGCAGCCGTTGAGTGTAAGTTTCCTTGGTTTCATTCAATTTGTACTAGGATGGGGTTATGAACAGAATTGAAAGGTGGCGTGGACAGGAAATGGTGTTAGAGCATGATGGAGATGAGTGGCAGGGTGCCCTACCTAATTATATGCAGATGATTTTGGTTTTGTGTGGCGAATCTGAAAAGTTTGGAGAGGATTGGTAGAGAGATTTTGCGGGGTGTGTAAAAAAGGAGGGTTTGAGTAAACATAGTAAGAGTTAGGTTATGGTTGTGAGTGAGGACAGTCCTCAGTGTGAATTATGTTAGCATGGTTGAGCCAGCTGGAACATAGTGTTGAGTTAAATTCAATTTAGCGGTATTAATGTTGATGAGAAGGGAAGCTGCATGATGAAGCATGAGTTTAGTAGCCGAAACCTGTGTGAATGGGCAAGAATGGTGGCTGGTGCAAATTAAATCGTTGGTGAATGTAAATGGGACTTAAGTCTTTAGTGCTCTAGGGTCTACATAGGGTATTGTTTTTAACTCGGGTGTTATTGCTATACTGCGTGAGACTATAGTCTCCTGGCAATAAGAAGTAGTAGATCTACATAGTCTCACTGTGTTCAGTATGAACAGATCTTAGGGGCATGCCTAGTGTGAGAAAAATTGAAAAATGAGGAATGAAGAACAAGCAACTTGAGTGGTGTGAAGAAGGGGTATAACGAGAGAAGTACAATGCATAGTATGTGAGCATCGTTTGGTCCATTGTGGAAAAGGATGCAATGAATAGTTCAGTTTTTTAAGCAGAATGTTCCATAATGGCGAGTGTGTTGAAAACCGGCCGGCCTGGGAGATCGAAGAAAAGAGTGATGACAGTCAGTAAACGGAATGTCTGAAGGAGAGAAATGTGAGTTTGGCAGAGAGCGAGAATAAAGGGTGACATAAATAAGAGAGAATCGCGCAGGGGTTTGTTGTGAGGGGGTATGGTTGTGGCCCAGCCTGGGGTCAATGGTATCGAAACCTTCACAATGATGATGCTTACCACTGTGAAGGGTCCGTCGCAGTCCCGTGAAGCTATAGCGGTGGATTTCTTCCTTGACTGCGGAGCGAGTCCTTTAATAATAGGAAAGAGGGGGGGGGGCGGGGCGTGGGTAAGGCTGCGGCTTCTCTTTCGACTTTTGGCATCATTCTCTCTACTCGGCTTTTCTTTTCTCGATGCTTGGTTACGCACCTATACCAGCAATCACAGTCTTGGGGAGGAAAGGTAGAAGTGAAGAAATATATATATACAATAGTACCTATAGTAACTATACATAATATAATAAATATATCATATATAAATCGTTAGATATAATCATATTACTCATATATATATATTATATAATAATATATTACTATATACTAATAACTAATACTAATATAATAATAATAATAATAATAATAATATAAAATAATGAATAATAATAATATATAAATAATCAAATCTTCTAAAATGTAATAATTATATTCCCTAGAGCACTAATAAAACTTATTAAGCAATTAACTCACTTTATATATTGTATTAACCTTCTTTTTAACATAGTTGTAGTTTACTGTATCTTAATGCCTAAAGTACCTCTAAAAAGACTTGGATATGATGATAAACATTTCCTAATGTAAAACAAAAAACAAAAAAAACTCCCAAAATTTTCCATTGGTCTTTTAAAAAAAAAATGTGTTTGTTTTTTAAAAAAAACGAACGGTTTTTTATTAACACCCTATATATATGATATATATAATTATATACTAATATATATATATATTATAATATATAATATCATATATAATATATATAATATATATATATATACTATATATATATATATATAATATATATATAATAATATGCTATAATATATAATATAGTACGTACACGAGGGGTCGTCACCCCAATTTTTATAAAAAATACAGGATATTCTCTAAAAAATAATGAAAAATAAAGAAAGTGAAAATTGTCGCTCTTTAGGAACAAAAATTTATAGCCTCTCAAAGTTGTTAAAAATCCCTTAGGGTTTTCTTATAAAAAAAAAATATATATAAGCTATATATAAATTTTTTTTTCTAAAAAATCACAGGATATAATACTCTATAAAGAAAAAATAATAATGGAGCCTAAAAAAAATGAAAATGATTTAAGTCTTTAGGAATAAAAGTTAGAGCCTCTCAAAGTTTAAAATTTTCCCATGTAGGCTTTCTTAAAAAAAAAAATTAGTGGGGCCTTGTGCTCTTTTAGGGTCATCCTAGTTGCGTTATAATAAGAATCTTGTTATGTATACATAGATTTTCTCTGTGTATACCTAGCAAAATATCATAACTTGAACTGGAGGACCTGAAATGAGACATAACCTTTATGGATCAAAAATGAAAAGTCTGAGAGTTTTAATAACTTTGAAAGGCTGCAACTTTTATTGCTTAAAGAGAGGAACAATTTTCCGTTTCATTATGCTTCATTATTATTTTTTTAGGTAATAGGCTATCCTGCTAATTTTTTAAGAAATCAGGGGGTAAACACCCGCTTTGTACGACTAATTCAATATATATATAATATATATATACTATATATATATATAATATATATATATATATAATATTATAAAAGTAGATAAATGTCTATGTAGTATATATTTAATATATATATTATATATATATTATATATATATATATATCATAAAATGGGGGAAAATGGGTATCATGGGGTATAATGGGTAATTTTATAATATATCGTCAACCCGGGTAATTCTATGTCTGACCATTCAGATGTTACAGGGTTTCAAAGGAGGTGGGACTTTTGGGATTCCAATTTTATGGGATCAGGGAGAACGTTGATCATCACAATTTTTTTTTTTAAACCAGTGTTTCCCTTCCCCCCCCCCCCCCAACCAAACCCCTAAATCAGCCAAATTTCAAGAATTTTTTTTCTTTTTTTTTAATGATTTCCAGAAATGCCCCTCTTGTGAAGCCATGTTTACTTACAGCTTGTAGTACTGTACTTGGTGAAAAACTTCGTAAAGTTGCAAAAATATAACTGTCAGAAGATATAAGCTGCGTTTCCAGAAGCCCAACTGCAGCCCGGGCGGGCACACAGGCGCATATGCATTGTTTTCAGCTCCCGCAACCGGTTTAACAACAATAATCATATGATTCTCTAAACAATAAGTATTTATTGTCTTTGCAAATAGATAATGTAAAGTAGACTTTGGAGTATATATAATCATTTAGAAGCGAAAGGAGTTTCACTTAAAATTATCATAAACATGCATGGATGACCCCCCCTTAACCCTGATTATTTACTTTTAAGGATTTATGGTGACACAGCTATTTTGTTAAAATGAGCAGTCTAATCTTGCATTGAAATACGAGACATCTCCCCAGCTAAAGAAAACAGCTTTACTGTTCCTTACTTGATATTGTTTTACAGGTCTGATTACATTCCTGATACTGTTTTAGAGGTCAATGCAAGTTTGAAAGAAACCGTTTTCTCAATTCTCAAAACGACAACAAAGGTTGTTGATCTATTTTCCACTCTAGAGTTTTTAACAACTAATAATTTTGCATGGGAAAATGCAGTTGGAATGGAATATGCACTGACAAGGCACAAGCAGTGACAGGTGGTTAAACTGGTTTTATTAAATTGACTAAGGAAAAAAAAAAAAAAAAAAACTAAGATTAACTTAGTTCTCGCACACTTCATAGGGCAAAGACGCTACCGGAATCACCTAACTCTGTTTTGAATTTAGCAATTAAAATAGTCAATTGTGTAAAATCAAATGCTTTGAACAGTAGACTTTTTGATGTTTTGTGTCAGGAGTTGAACAGTGACCATCAAACTTATTTACTACACAGAAGTCCATTGGCTTTCTAAAGGTACCATGCTTGGTAGGTTGTTCTGTTTGAAGTCAGATTAAGATATTTTTCTTTTTATTGGAGTGCTAGGATAAAGAGCAATATCTGTGAAGTCACAGATTAGAAATAGTAATTTTTTCTTGGCGCATACTTTAGCAGACTCCTTTGAATCTCTGAACATTCTAAATTTGAAGCTACAAGGACAAAAAAATATTCTCAAGTCTTATGATGCAATGAAACCTAATTTCTCATCTTTTTCACTGCTCAACAACCTTGAAAATACAGAAAATCTTCCATTAAATGTTGAGAATGAATAGAAGGGCCTGATTACATTAGAATCAGTCATCTTTGAAGGACGAATTAGGCATGTATTTTCCAGATATTTCTTCAGAAAATTGGCAATTTAAGTTGGCATAAGATCCATTCAACATTGATGTAGATATACTCCCAGGTTCCCTTCAAGAGCAAACCATTGAGCTTAAATGTGATTCCCAAGCAAGAGCAGAATTTCCATATATGACTTGATAACTTTGTATTAATTTTGTAATTTTGTTTTGGTTTATCCACAAGTTGCTATGGAAGCTGCAAGGATGTTAGTGCAGTTTTTCCCCCATGTACTACCTCTGTAAGTCTTGGTTTTCCTGTTTGCCTACATCAAATCAAAATATCGAGCATGACTTGATGTGGAGGGAGAGTGATCTGAGTTGTACATTATCACAATTAACACCAAATATTTAAAATTGTCAAAGGCATTGTACTATCCCTCGCATTATTAATTTGTGCAAAAAAGATAAAATATTTAATAAAAAGTGCACTTTGTTTAAAACTTAGTTTAGTTTTAAAACTATCATATTTTCTTTGATGTGTCCTAATGACCTAACAAATATTTGTATTTTTTTAATATACATATGTAAAAATAGAAGCATTATAATTAGAAAACATCATGAAGTTGGACAGTTAATCCAATACCCATAAAAATACAATATAATATATATATATATATATATGATATATATATATATATAATATATATATTATATTTATATATATATTATATATATATATATATATATATATATATTAATATATATATTATATATATTATATATATATATATATATATATATATATATATATTATATATATATATATATATATATATATATATATAATATATATATTTACTATATTATATATATTATATATATAAAAAAAATATATTATATATATATTATATATATATATACTATATATATATATCATATATATATTATATATATGCAGAATTATAAGTCATTAGGAAATGGTGGAAGGGTGTGTGTGTGAACAATCTCAATAACAATAGTATAAAAAAGATTGAGAACCCCTGCTTTAATTAAATTTGTCCAACAAGTAGGAAATTCTTTAAAGTAAGATTTTTTAACAATTTTATTGGCAGAGAGGTGGAAAATTGGTTGTGAAAGTGAATTTTTTTTTTTTTTTTTTTTTTTTAATTTTATATCATCCTAAAGAGTAAAAGAATTTTAATGGGGCATTCAACTTTTTCTTTGTATAATTTTTCTAACATACCAATCTTTTCATCTTCGTAGTCGCCTCGCTCTTTCAAATTACAAATATACAAGAGATTGAAACATTCCGGATCTCAAATTGTTTATTATATAGAAAAATATAGGAAAATGTTATAATATAAGATATGTAACTCATTGAATTCAATCTACTGTGAAAGTTCTATAAAAATTGGATGAACAGGAAAAAAATAAATAAATAAATTTCAAATTTGCCAATTTTTTCACCCCCTTCGAGATCTGAAAAAAATCTAGGATTTTTGGATAGGCCTTATAGTAGAGGAGATAAGGAGGCATTAAACCTAAAACTTTTATCTAGATATACAATTAAGATGATACTTTTTTATTTTTTTAGATTATTTGCCTCCAAAATGTTCAATTCATATTGGGACCAGATGTCAAATAGTTGAGTAGACCTATGAGAAAAATGCTCTGAATAAATTTTAAAACTCAGCAAATTATATATATAAACTGAAAAATTCGTTAAAATTAGATGAATTGCAAAAATAATTTGAACAAATATTCAATTTTGACAATTTTTTAGTTAATTATTGAACCTATCTTTTAAGTTGGTCATTATTATATACATATATAGTATAATATACATATAATATATATTATATATTATATATATATATATATACTATAAAGTAAATACTCTTGAATTATTTATATGTATCTGTTTTATGTATATATATATATATAAATTATATATATTATATACTTTATATGTATGTATTATATATATATATATATTTCTATAGTAGTATAATATATATATATATATATATATATATATATATATATATATATATATATATATATATATATTATATATATATATATGTATATATATATATAGAGTGCTTTATTAAAATATTTACTTGCAAATTAAATGATGCTTTAGAAATATCTTACATAAGTATATAAAATATACTACTGCAAGTAAGTCTATTGAGATTTTAAAGATGTATAAATTTTGATACCAGATGCATTTTAAATATTGAAAATCTGCAAGATTCTTTAAAATATTTTTCAGTAAAATAGCCAAATCTCAAATCTACTACTAATGTACGGTATATACCACTATTTCTTAGAATATACAAATTTGGTAATAATATTCTATCAAATTACCCAATAAATCCCAGCAGCTGTATTTTGCCATATTTTTACAAGTTTGAGGGGGAAAAATATCAGATTAATTAACAGTACAATTTAATAAACATAACACTTTATTATACAGTATATAGACCAGGTTACTATTTACTATTGTCAATAATTTTGCACGTGTGGTTGTCAAAAAGAAAAATTGATCCTTAAATATACTAAAACATTTAAAATATGAAGCAATCAACCAAATAAAATTAAAAACATGAAAACATTTTTATACCTTTTAAAGAGGACATAATTAGGTACTTTTTGTAACTATAATTGTAGCCAAATTAAAATTCACTTCATAATTCTTTGTATAATTTGCGGAGCTTCAGTATCTTTACAGCTCCCTGGTTGCTTCTCAGTTTATTTTATACAAGACAAAATGTTTAGATCATCTTAGATGACTCTGACCTTGCATGACAGCAATAGTTCGTTTAAAAAATCTCCCAAACTCCTTATAGAAGTTTATTATCTTATTTATCATTTTGCATTTTTATAAGCTTGCATCAATTGGAATAATTCCTGTTTTCAGCTATTTATATTTGGCCAAACATAAACAAAGAAGAAAATCATTTGAGGGCTCAGCTATAGATTGTACCTATTTAAGCTAATTCACAATTAATATATATATATATATATATATATAATATATAATTATATAATTATATATATATATATATTTAATATATATATATATATTATATATATATATATATATAATATTATATATATATATATATATATATATATATATATATATATATATATATTATATTATATACTATATTATAATATATATATATAATATTATAATATAATATAT